>UXGC01002719.1:0-10370 GCA_900480045.1 Eurytoma adleriae
GTTGCTATACTGCATGTTCAGTTCAGCTAAAAATGATTCTATCGACGGATAACTGAGTAAGCGCGCGGTGTACGCATTGGCAGCTCGACCCGTTAATTTGTTTGCGATTACAAGAAGAATATAAGGCTCGGCTTCTGGTCCAAATGTTCATGAAACTTGTCGGACTGACGTGCAGAATAAACTTAAAGCATCTGGATTTCCGTCGAATATAGGAATTAGTTGCAGCGCTTGTGACATATTGAGGCTGCCTTGCACGACAAACGAGTTTTTTTTTTAAGGTAAAAAAAACTTATACACGTGTTTCGATACTTTTTGGACATTATGTTTAAGATCATATATACATTTGCACATACCTTTATATAAACTATAATTAATTTTAGACATTCTTAATTAATTAGTAATAAAATTTGAGGTGGCTAACAAGGAGACTGTAAGGGGTTTGGGTCGGAGATTCGAAAAAATCTTTGAGCAAATTTTTTTATGTCAAAATATAAAGAAAGCCAAATTGTAAGGGTCTAACACTAAAAATTGTCGAGGCGGGAGTACTTATAAAATCAAAAATACCTAAAGTTATTTTTGATTTTATAAGTCCTAGAAAGTTCACTTTGAAGGCTGAGCGTTAAAAAAATAATAAACCGAATTTAAAAAGTTAATACCATTATCACGCATTTATATTGAATTGACATCACATACCCGTGAAAATTTCATTTTTCGTGGAAATAAACTTGAAAAATCTTTTCATCAATTTTGTAACAAGTGTCTACGACATTATTACAAATTCCGAGAAAATTAACGACAAATAGAGTAAATTTAGTACAAAGGCACTGCTGACAAGAGAGAGACTCCTGGCCCACAAAAAAAAACAGAGCACGCCGCTACACAAAAATAAAATTCTTAAACAAGTTTATATAAGGCCCTCGTTTTCTTTTTATTTTTTTATTTATGTAAAGAGCACACGAGTTCCGGCGGAAGAAAGAAGAGCGAGAGAGATGACGTCTCCGAGTCGAGGGGCTCGAAGCGGGTCAAGCCGGAATCCCGCACCTTTTCCGCAAGGCCCTAGGTCCCGCTTGTCATCAAGGCCATGGCTTAAGGCATAGCTGGAGAGCAGCGCGCGCACACTCCACAGTGCTTAAACAGCCGCGCGCATTATCTTTGCCGCGGAAGCATTTAAGTAAGGGCGCACAGAGTGGGGCGTAGCGGTATGGAAGGAGGGCGCGATCCAGGCGCGAGCGTGAGAGAGCGAGGCCGCCCTAGCGCGCAATAGAAAAGGAAAAAAGATCCCGCGATATGAGCAGCTAAGTCGTGCCGCGCATTGTCCTGCCGCCGAAGATAACAGGCGATGAGGCCAATTAGAAACGCGGAAATAGGTCACGAGGACCACCCGGCTAGGCGTCGCAGAGAGGCCCTTTGACCGGCAACGGCAGTCTCTCTCGGACAAAAAACTGCGAACAGTACATGCCCGACGTGTAATTTATCGCTACTTTTGATTGTAAATATCTACTTCATCTTTTCGTTTTCTTCCCCGAGTTCCGCGGCACCTGTGGTGTCTCGAACCTCGGAGGTGGCATTGCGGCCGTTCGTACTTTACCACCGAGCCAACTTGTGGCACTCCCGCACCAACAATCGGGGTAAGGCCAGGCGACCTCGAGCGGCAGCGGCAGCGGCATCGTCGGCAGACGAAATAGGCGAAGCAAGGATTCGCGGAAGGATCCTCTGAGGTAAAGTTCCGCGGTACATTTGTGCATTTGTAGCGCGGTGAATTCTCTTTTTTTCCCTTCGGGCAAATTGCCGCTAGCGGCCGGCTGCCGTACACGCGACCAATTCACACACACACACGAACACGAACACACAATTCAATAAAGAACGTTATGTTTTTATGCTAAACGAAAGGAAAATTATTTCTAAGCCCCTCCTTACCCAGTACAGTCTTTTCCGCTATCCGGCGGGACACAAATATTTTGAACGTTTACTTTCTTGTTTTTCTGATTTTTTCGCAATTAAAAATATTAAAAATAATAATTCTTATTCCGATCAATTAAAGTAAAAATTTTGTCAATAAATCAGTAAGATTCAAATCATTTACAGACGAATGAATTCATCAAACATTCAAATTATCACCGCCAAAAATCTGGGTGAGCGAGAAATTTAAAAATAGAAATTTTGAAAGTAAATACAACTCAGAAAAATCTAGAATAAATGCTTGAAAAATTACATGTTAATTTATTAATAATATTATATGTATGTATGTATAAAAATTTATTTATCAAAGTGGAAAATTTTTTTCGAAGAAAAGTAAAAAATCGAGATAGTTCGACATTTCGCAGAGAAAGGGGACACGTGGCAAATAATCACGCGACACCAAATGGCCGCGGAAAGTATTCCCGTCTAGAAAAGTATGAAAGGCACTGTGAAAATTTAAGATTTAACGCTTTAAAAATCTAAATTTTAATGGCAAATTCAAGATTTTATTTATTTAAACATAAAATTTATTCTCTTTTCGCCTAACAAAAATTTGTTTTCTTTTTTTCATATTAAACAATTTAAATTATTTTAAATCTTAAATTTAAAAATATCGAAGGGATTAAACGCGTAATCGAGGTAGATGAACATGCATTATTGGACGAAGATTACTCGACTCCCGAACTCTCAACCGTAAGGCCGAACCACGACGAAAATACGAGCAACGTAAAAGCTCCAAATTTTCGGCACTCCGAGAAAATATATTCCGAAACTCAGACACAAAATCCGCCGACGGCAAACAAACAAAATGCGGTAACACAGAAAAGCGTACTGTCGGCGCAACAAATCCGGCCGCAGAATCCCAAACTTTTAACCGCGGAAGAATTAAACAAAAAAATTAACGAAGTACTAGACTCGGAGGAAGCAACATACGAAAGTGAAAATAATTTATTTTTAGGCAGTGTACTGCGCGTGCAAAAGAAAAATCTACTAATTATCGAAAAATCAACACGTGGCACGCAAACGAATTTTGATCTTCCGGGAAAAGGTACCGCTGACTCGTATAGAAGCGAGCCTTACGTAACGCAAAATTCGTCAACAAATAGGGTGAGTGAGAGAGAGAGAGAGAGAGAGAGATTCAACGTAAATAATGCCGCGCATACCACGCCTAACAACACATATCCGAGCGAGTCCTTCGTACATATCCATCATAACAATCGAAACGCGCGCTCGACAGTGCTATGAAGTGGAACATAAAATTTTGTGGAAAGCCAAAAGAAAATATTGAAGATTTTATTTTAAAAGTTTCTGATTACAGTACCACGACAAAAATAGATGATAGGGATTTATTAAATTGTTTATGCTGCCGGTGCAATATACGCACACTCGAATCGCGTTTACGCCGCGCCAGGGCTGTATTCAAGGGGCAAGCGCTAGCGCTAAAATTCTCGGAGAGTTACATTCAGATTTATAGTCAGGCCACTTAGACATTGAAAAAACTTTTCGTCGATTAAGTAGGTTATACTTTTGGCCAGAACGGTTACGAAGGCAAGGGTAATCGCGTAATCGAAATGCCGTGGTTAGTTATCGCGACAGATGTGCAGGGCCCGCTAGTATCTTTCAGGAGTAGTCATCAATATATAATAATCTTTCAAGATCTCTTTACAAAATGGATAGAAATGAAGCCATTGCGACGGACACCGTACCGTAAAAGCAATGGCTGAAAAATATAAAATAGTACACGCAACAACTCCACCTTATCATGCGCAAGCAAATCTCGTGGAAAGAATGAATATGATTTCCGCGTACATTGACTTAGATCAACGCGATTGGGATAAACATCTACAAGATTTTTAATTTGCAATAAATAGGTTTTGGCATTCTTCCACAGGATTTACTCCCGCATTTTAAAATCGCGGTCGAGAATTAAATCCGAAAAATTTCTAGCGGAAAGAAGTAGAACAACCATTGCAAATAGATCCGCAAAATCTCACAGATTGGGCGAACAGAATAAAAAGAACTGAAATTTTAAAAGATCTACTTTGAAAAAACTTAGATGATTCGCACAATATACAGGCGAAATATTACAATTTACGCATAAGACCTCGAACTTTCAAAGTAGACGAAACAGTATTAAAAAGATCGCACACACTCTCTTCCGCGCCAAACTACATGTCCCCAAAACTCCTCAAAAGACAAATTTGATCGTCCGATTTATGTAACCAAAGTAATATCGCCGTTAGTCTACGAATTAAAATATAGAAACAATAGTGCCGCGGGTAAAGTTCATGTAAATCACCTAAAACCTTACTATCAACCCCAAATGCCAAACACCGCGCTTATAAAGTCAAATAAATTTGAAACGAAAATATTAATTAATGAAAATGTAAATAATTTAAACGGCTTCGAGACTATAATTAATATCACAGATGACCTTATATTTAGTGAAATTCCGATAGTCAGTGATGACACTTATGCATCCCGCACTAAAGGAAATATTGTAAATAGTAGGTTAAGAAAATTTAGGCATTTAAGTGCGAAAATAAAATTCCATTAGTCAGTGACGATGATAATACGTTCCGCGCTAATGGAAACTTAAATAATAAATTAATTACCTTTAAGCATTGCGTAGATAAAATCCCGATAGTCAGTAACGAAAATAATACGTTCTGTACTGACGGATATTTAAATAGGTTAAGTTACTGATGAAATAATGCGTTAAATACTGAAATAAATCAAGATATTAAAAATGAAAATTATCGAATTAAAAATTTAAGAATAAGAGTTTAGAAATTATGCACATATACATATTATAATAGAAATTATGTCATTGGATGGAAAAATGAACAAGTTTTTTTTAACACATTGAATATTTAAAATAAGTTATTAAATTAAGTACATCGGCATCATTTAGGAAGCTTGACGGCCATGCCTTTCCGCGCTTCCAAAACGGTTAACGCCGAGAATCTTGGAAGCCGTACCCTTCGGCGCTTCTAATTCATTGTTAAGTTTCAAAATTTTTTACATACACTCATGCATCGACGGGACCTCAGAAGCTTGGCAGCCGTGCCCTTCCAAGCTTCGGAACATCAGCTAATGCTGAGAAGCACGGAAGCCGGACCCTTCTGCACTTGAAGAACAAACAAAAACACTTACATATAACACACTTAGAATCCGAAATTTTTTTTGTAAGTATATGTAAAAACAACATTTTATTACATTTAGATTTAATAATAATAACGGAAATTGGCTAAATGATTTATGTGATTTTGCGATAGTTAATATTTATCTGAATTAATTCAGTGGATAATTGAAGATTTCCAGAGATGCAAAGAATACATCCCGTGAAATAAAACAATTCTGCCTTATCAAATTAGATTTAGATAAATATTAACTACTGCAAAATCACATAAATCATTTAGCCAATTTCCACTCGCCTTAAACCGCAAACTGTCGTTCGAGGTGAGTATGGAAAATCACATTGCACGCTTTACATGTTTTCAGTTTTCATGTTATCATAATACATCTTTTTGTTTTCTTGACCCATACTTATAACATTTTTTACATCAAATCATCACGCACAACACAAAGCTTATATCGCACATTTTTCCTGCAGCTTAGAAAATCTCCAATTTCACTACCACTATGGAAGCGAGACGCGAGGTCATCCGGCAATTGAGGGAATGGGCGAGTTACTGCAGCGAAGCAGCGGAGATGGAGATGCGGGAGATGGTAGACGAGTGGGAGCGGCAGGAGTCAAGTCAACTGCTGAAAAGAGAGAGACTCCTGGCCCACAAAACAAAACAGAGCACGCGGCGACATAAAAATAAAATTCTTGAACACATTTGTATAGAGTCCTCGTTTTCTTTTTATTATTTTATTTATGTAACGGGTACACGAGTTCCGGTGGAAGAAAGAAGAGAGAAGAGAGATGACGTCTCCGAGTCGAGGAGACTCGAAGCGCGTCAAGCAGGTATCCCGCATCTTTTCTGCACACCCCGCTTATCATCAAGGCCATGGCGCAGGACATAGATGGATGGATGGATCGCCGCTTAATGCATGCAGACCAGCTTCGCAGCACACGTACGTCAGCTTCGCAGCACACGCACACTAAGCCCGCAGCGCGCGCACATCCTACAGTGCTTAAACAGCAGCACACACAACCACGGCGCTACACCCCACGGCCCACAGCGCTTAAACAGCAGCGCACATAACCACGGCGCCACACACACATATGCAACCGCGCGCAATTTACTGGAACTAGATTTACTGGACTAGAGAGTTCCATTAGTACTCTAGGTTGTCTTATTGAATAGGAAACTTGCCTATGATTAAAACGTGTAGCAATGCCATCACAGTGAACAAAGTTGTTCAGAATTATAAAGGTAAGTACGCAATCATGGTAAAGACGATTAGATTCTAGGGTAAGAACCTTGAATCTAATAAGAGCTGGAACAAAATCATGATCAGTATAGCACATTGGAGATCCCGATCTAAAACACAGAGTTCGTAAAAATCTGTGTTGCACACTATGCACACTGCAAAATGTTGCAGTCATTTATAGTATAGGGAGACCAAACAACAGACCCGTAATTCAGGATGGGGATTACCTGGCATTCCTTCTTAACCAGCTGAACATGATTGCAGTGGCAATTACATTGTTATAAACAAATCAAATTGGATACAGTGGATCGACCTTTCATAAATCTATGTTGCGCATTAATAATAATACCAGTAAATAAATCACTGAGGTAGTTCGCTATGATGCTATCAAATAGTTTCGATAAGGTACTTAATATAGAAATTGGACGGTAGTTTTTAACATCATCCTTATCGCCTTTTTTAAAAATTTGAATAACGTATGCTCGTTTCCACAATTTCGGAAAATAACTTACTTCTAGTGATTTGTTAAACAATGTTAAAATAGGATCCTCTGTGAATCATAGGGAACATGAATTTCATCATACTCATGTAATGAAGACTTGGAGAAAACTGAGCCAAATTGATCGGAGAATAAGCCAACAATGCTATTTCTGTTGCAGGCAAACTTATCGTTCAAGAAGGTATTGGAAGGCATATTGTTACAACTGCGATTTTTATTTAGAAGTTTCCAAAAAGCTTTAGCATTATGGATTATTCCATCTTCAATTTTTACAATGTAATCTCTATACAATTTCCTAGATAGTCTAAAGCATTTGGCATGCAGCTCTTTAAATTTAATGTAGTCACTAACAGTGCATCTTCGCTTCCAATTACAGGGAGCAGACGTTTTAGCTACAATAAATTCAATAAGCTCGGAGTTGTACCACGCAGGGTATTTTGAGGAGTTGCGTTTAGCAATTGGGACATGCTGGGATATATTGTGGTGTAAAATATTATAAAACTAAGACACATTTTCATCGATGCTATCGATAGCCTTATAATTAGCACCGCGGAAATTACTACGAGGACTTAAATCTTCAATGCACTGTTCAGATGAATCACTATAGTACTCAAAAAACCCAGGACGATGATGCTTATCTGAAGATACCAGCTGATCACAGATGTCTGTGTATTGTAGCTCTTGAGGCTGAGCAACGACCAGGTCCAATGAGGAGTCCTTGCCTGGAACGCCGGGAAAATGTTGGTGAAGACCGCAATAACTGATGCAATCCAGGATGAGTGAGGCGATATCTCTTTGTAGTGGACACGAATACCCTTTAACTGTAGAGTCACTTGTTACACTAGGCAAGCTGATATGAGGGAGATTAAAATCACCACAAATGATGATATTATTATGCTCAATAGACAAAGCGTGCTTGTCGAGTAGTTGGGTAAATTCCCTGAAAACTTCGATGCTTGCATTTGGTGGCATATAGGCTGCAGCGATGAGATGTTTCTTAATATGAAATATAAAATTGATGAATATTGACTCAGACAGTTTATATGACTCGAGGACATGAGACTGGGTAGATTTATTAATAGTAACAATAATGCCACCTCCTCTAGAAGAATTAGTCTCATTTCTATCACGACGATGAATAATATAATTCTCAAGTACTAGTTCAGCAGATGAGATGTAGTCTCTTAACCAGGTTTCTGTGAGGACTAATATATCTGGGAATCTTATAAGCTGAAAGGGGTTAGATTTAACGTAGGATAACTTATTTACAATAGAGTGCATATTTTGAACGTGCAAGGTTAAAGGCAGTGTGACTAATTAAGAATTAGCGGAGGAGCCCTCAGCACAACTAACTATTGTTGAGACTCCATTAATGTGCCTGATGGTGCATTTATTGTCAGGATAAGAACTATTATGCAGCTTTACCTGGTTCGAGATCTTCTTCAGAATATCTCTTTGATACTTAGTCTTATCTCTGGAGATCTTAATGTTGTTTGGGGGGTTCTTCCAAATATTATTAAAATAGAATTAGAATAGAATAGGTCTTGGAGAGTTCGATCCAGATTTTCCCAGTCGTTTAACTAAAAGGTTACTCGTCAATGCCATTGACGCAGAGAGTATGCTGGTAGTCTGCCATAGGTCCGTAAAACTAAGTGTTGGGCTCTCCACGTTGCTGAGGAACACCATACAGGATAACGGTGCAACTCTTGCTTAATCTGTTCTGGATTTCTACATCCATGAAGTCAAGAGAAGGCACAGCCTGTAGCTATGTTTTAACGTTGGACATATCAGACAGATGCGTTGGTATACTAGCTGTTGATGTCTTGAATTTCTCCACATCAGTTTGGACTTTCAAAAAGTCCTGATGAAAAGTTTAAATTTTACCTCAAGCAGCATGTAATCTCTCCATACTAGACTGCAGTTTATTCACAGCATCGACAAAAATTGAGTTAGCTCCACCTGCCCTGAAGCAATCCGGACACCTACACACTAGTACCGTTTCCACAGTTTTCAAAAGAAAAACTTTTTGCTTCGATGCAGAGACTCCTGTGCATTCAATGGTGGCATGAAAGAGCCGATTGCAGCTTGAGCAGGAGGTAATAAATTGATCCTTAAAGCTTTTCTTGCACTTGTAACATGTAGACAAGATTCTGGAAGTATGCTCCAAAAGCGAAAAGTGAGGTTATTCGTTTTTAGGTATTGCGTTTTGAGGTTATATACATATGTCAGTGCATTTGATGTTTATTCTTTTTCGACCCAGCAAGCCGATAGTGCCACTTTGCCTTCCTACACTCGAACGTAAAAGTCATAATTTCAGCCTCCCTGAACCGAAAAATAGTATACGCAACGTGGGAGGTAAAAAAGACTTAGGTCGCATGTTTGTCACCCTTACCTTCAGCTCGGGTCAATTTACATGCGATCTGGGACTATTGTTATTACTCATTTCTTAATTCCCATTTCATTGTGGGTTGCATGACCTTGACGATGGTGGAAATGCTCACATGGCACCAATGGGCCACTCAACCTTGCACCGTCTGTAAGGGATGTGAATGTGAATCCCTTTAAACAGGACTCTTCCGCGCGTGGATGGGACTCCCCTTAAATGGGGCTCTCGGTATGGAAGGTGAGTGCATGAAGGGTGACAGTCTAGGGTGCAGTTGCTGAAAAGGTAGCTGAATCCGAACACTAGATTCCCGGGGCAAGGCGCGCTCCCGATCCCGTATGGATGAGAGAGAGAGTGTGGCTGAGGTTAGGCGTCATAAACTAAGGAGCAACCCTCGTGGTAGCTACCGGGGTGGGGCGCCACGATACACTTACACTTCACACATACACTGATACTGCAGGGCGGCTGTTCTCGATGCGGCTGGACTATTATCGACGGCTTTTCAGGGGGGTACGTCTTGGCGTGGGTGTAGAGGGTACAGGGGAAAAACTAGAACGACACGGCTAGGTCGTCGGATAGTACGGAGGCCCAGGTTACGGTCTAGCTAATCGGACCGGCTGCCCTATCAGCCGGCGAATAATCTCCCTCAATCTAGCAGTGCCGGATAGCACCCGGATAGGGCCATGCTGGGTCGGAGGGGGGGGGGCTCCTCCGAGGTCACCGCAACGTTGCGGGTCGGACCTGCCAGAACAGCACAGTCGATTAGTCTCAGTCCGTCGATGGGGTCACCTTAACCACCACATACACGTACACACCACACTACCACTCCAATCCTTAATCCTTCTCCAAAATTCATGAAGATAAGAGTAAAAGCGAGTCCACCATGTCCACTCGTGAAGAGCTCCCTAGCTTAAAAGATAGCCTTGCCAGGGCGTCCGGGTTGAACAAGTCTGGTAGTACCGGCGAGGGTAGTAGTAAGGCCACCCCGATGGAAGTCTGAGTGTCGGGGCAGGGCAGGGCTAATCCCAATACAGGCTGCTAGTCCGCCCGCCCAGTCCTAACAGACCGCCGGGTACAAAAAGAAGAAGAAGAGAAAGAACGGTTCGTATAACCGTTTTAAAAAGAACCAGCGGGCGAGAGAGGCTG
>UXGC01002720.1:0-10369 GCA_900480045.1 Eurytoma adleriae
TCCTTTTATTTTGAGAAAATCTTCTATTGCTATTATTTTTCTTGAAATTACCTTGTTGTCCTTTTTTGAAAAAATTGCTTTGATCTAGACAATTTGCTTCTGTTTTATTATTAACTACTTCAGCAGGCTTGAAATTTAATTGAGCTTCAAAATTCATTAAGTGTAATTTTGCACAATTTATGGTGCAAATTTCTGCGTTAGATGATAGAATGACTGCTTTAATTGAATCATATTCTTTTGGTAAACTTCGAAGAAGAAAGCATGATTGTAAGCTTTCTACCAATGTTCCACCAGAGTTATTTAATTCGTTCATTAAATTGTTGAATTCAATAAAATGTTGTGACAAAGATGATCCTTCTTTAAACTTTAATTCAACAATTTTTGTTATTGCCGCTGCCTGTTTAGCTACAGATTGTTTCATGTAGATCGAATCAAGTTCTTTGAATATTTCTCTAGCAGTATCCTTTTTGCGCGCAATTTTAGTGTGATACACATCCATATATTTAACAATGTAATACCGCGCTCTTTTATCATCACGTATCCATCTGCTATCAAGATCCCTTGGCAGCCGCTTGTCGATCACATGAAGTAAATCTTTTTCATCCAGAAGCAGTTCAATTTTTAATTTCCACTCACTATAGTTAGTGCCGTCAAAACGGCCAATATAACGACCTGCTTCTGTCATTGTTAATCAAATTTTGTGTTGCACAGTAACACTTTAAATATGCAATAATACACTTTCACTTATTTAAAAGTTTGTAATTTTTTTTTATATATAGAGTAGCCTGGGCCCATAACCTATTGGAATTATGGGTTATAATTAATAAGTATTCAAGTAGTATTTTATAGTTAAAATGTCTTTATTAAATGGAGCGGTATGTTAAGCTCTTGCTCATAGAAGAGTCAAAAAGCAACTGAGTGGCCACGCAAGGCATAGGTTCGTGCACTCCTTTCTTAATCTAAAAAGGTTGACTCAGTATTTTATACTTTCATAGAACTTATGTTTTTGTATATCATTTTACTCGGCGGGAAGTCGACTAATAAACAAATAATATAACGTACGATAAGACTTCTCAAGAGCCAAAGTAAAATATTTCAATAGATAATCACTCATTTTTTTAAAGTATAGAGAATATAATTCTTTTACGACAAAAAATTTTATTTAAACATTGCAACAATTATTTATTATTAATATTGCAACTTTTAGGTATTGCGATGATGTACCTAATTAAATAATCAATATTAATCAATCAATCATATTATGTCACTTTAGATAAGATAATTTGTTTTCACGATATGAGATAGCAATGTACTTTGCCTCTGAATTCATAAGAGTGAACAAATTTCATAAACTCGCGGGGAATAATTGAAACTTAGAGCGGCCTAGGCGCGGGCAGCGATAATTCATGGCTTAATAAATAACATCTTGCATGTCTCGAAGAAATATCAACTTTTTTGAAAAATAAAATTTTTCTCCGTGAAATAACGTCACACACGTAGCCGCCTATTGTTCCTGGAGGGCTGTACGGTATTTTCACGTGACAGAAATTCCCGGTCGGTGTCACTTGCGGATTGTGTATGCAAATGTGAATTATTTGTAAAAGTAGTTAAAAGAAATTTCCTGGTTCGAACCAGGAAAAAAAATTGATCGATCAATCACTGGATTAATTTTTACGTGGAAGCATAATTTTGAAAGGTCAAATACTATACGATGCGCTAAGCATTGAGACATCTCATCAGCGGTGGTAACAAATAAAAATTTTGCTTATTTTGAAAATTTCAACTGAAATATTCTATGCTAAGGATATATCTATATATGTAGATATAACTTGCTTTCCTTTTTATTTTCTTGTTGTTTTTTTTATAGAAAACACTATAAATATCGGCTCAAAATCTGCAAATATGTATAGGTATGCAATACACATTCTTAGATTTGGTAAGATTTTGCGGAGCGGTCGCCATGTGGCGAGCCTAAGTTTTAAATGATTTCGATTATTAGTTTCCGAGATTTGCTTTTATTTAAAAAAACAGACCTTTTCGTGCATAAGTAAAGAATGACTACGCACATCATATGAACATCAAATAATAAGAACGATGTTACAAATGCGTACGTGATAATCTACATTACCCTTTTTATATTTGTTTTTATGTAGTTTTTGATACTTATATTTAATTGTTCATAACTTTTAAAGCAATCGAGATTTTTTAACGCAAAAACTATCAAATTATATGTTTTTTTCTACTTATTTGTTTCTTTTTTATGGAATTTCTAAATTTTATCGGCGCTATTATCAAATAATGAAAAAAGAAGTTTTAAAAAATAATAATGTTATAGGGACCTATTATTGCACTCTTCTATTTAGCGTGTGTCAGGAATGAAAATAATTAATTACTTCTTGACTTTAATTAAAGATTACAACTGAAATTGCAATTAAAGTTCGATTTAATATTAATTATTATGATTGGAGAATTGATATTTACTATTTTGATGTTTTCAATTTTTAAATATATCGTGACGTTAAAATGTTTTTGATTTATAACAATATACGTTAATTTAATTTTTTTATAAAATTCATCATTGATTATGCCCACTAACATTGAAAGAATATTATAATCAAACTGAATCTCAATTATCGATGATGAACTGAATCTCAGAAATTGTTAATTAGGGGAGAATGGGTCAAGGCCACGGGGCAAAGTGAAACTGCGGGACATGGTGTGAACGTATTTAACGGGGTACATGTTTCATTTGTTATGAAAAGTATTTCTTACAATATTTATTCATAATAATGCATACCAATCAAGGAGGATTAATTTGATTGTTCAGGGTAAATGCGTCTTGCATAAAATAATAATTATATCTTCCACATAATTTTCATCAGAGTACCCGTGTACTGATTTTTTCAGATTCATTCAGCGTATTAAAAATGGTAGATTAGGCAAGATTACCGGGGAATCCAGGTCAAAGCTATGTCGACTGCTACAGTAAAATTTAAAAGGGAGAGGGAGTTTTAAAGGGACTTGTTCCACAATTTCTGGAGTGTATGACCTTGAGAATTCCTACAATAATTTTTGTCTGAATTTTCTGGCTAATTATTGCAGAAAGGTGCCCTGTGTTACTAATTCAAGTTTATTGTAGTAGTAGTTATATTATTAAATTATTTTTATTTCTGTAATAATATTCACTGTTTTAATCTACTTATAAAATTTTTAATTTCAACAGTAATTGTATTTAACAAACTGCAATATTTTTTGACTATTAATGTCAGGGTACGACGAAAATATAATTTTTGCAAATTTGAATGGACTGAATATTTAAATGTTATATTGCGTTATAAACAATATATATTTTTGCACTTAACTTTATTTGTGCATTGCATTATGCAATTATGAAATACTTTCATTTTAAATTCTCTAACGAAAAATATGGTCACGGCTCATTAATCAGTAGCGCAATTAAACGTCTGTTACAGTCTGCGGGGGTTAAAAGGAAACCTAATTCATACAAGTCGTTATACAACGCATAAGAAACGTTTAAAAAGTCTTAAGTCATGCTTTTTAATGCAAAATAAGGTAAAGAGTACTTACTCTTACCTGTATAACCTTATTTATATTTTATTATTCATTACGAAAGAAACGGACAAAAACAAAAAAACTATGGCCATTTTTCATCGGCGCAAAAAAGCTTATACAAATTCGCTCTTTGACTCGGAAGAAAAGTCGGGAGCGAGCGATGAATCAAGTGGGCCGTCGTTGCAGCAGGTACGCTTTATTTTGGAAAAAAAAGGCGCCAGTTCACTTGGCAACGAGAAGAGGAGCAGGCGGTCGCGCACCGGCCTGTATACATATATACGGCAAGTAGCCGAAAGCAATTTCGCGGGCTCTCGAACGGCTGCGCAGGCGGTGGTGCGATATTCCCGCCAGTTTCGTTTAGGCGGGAGCTCGGGGCTCCGTAACGGTCGCGCGGACCCTCTCTCTCTCTGTCGCTCTCTCTTGCCGGCGCGGAGGATCTCCGAGGGAAACGGCAGGTGCAACCTCGGCCAGACTTCATTAAACACAATCCCATCTGCGTCTTCGCGTTCCCATAAGACGTCGAGCCGTGGGTGCGAGCGAGAGACCTCGGGACTCCCTCGCCCATGTGTCTGGAATTCCCAAGGAGCTGAGAGAGAGACGGAGAGAGAGGAGTCCAGGGGAGGGAAAAGCGCGCGAAAACGAAAAGACCGAGCGCTACTTTTACGATACTTTTCACGGGACTTTAAAGTGCGAGGCGAAAGATAAACATCGTCAGGGTCGACATGAAGGAAGACGCGTGAGAGAGAAAGAGAGAGAAAGAGAGAGAGAGAGAAATTATATACGTGTACAATACGTATAATAAAAAAAATATTAAATAAAATATATAAATATAACACATATTGATTGATTGACCATATTCTGGGCAGAATTTGTGGTCAATAAATGTTAAAATGCGACGTATATCTAAAAATGTTGCAAAGAGTATTTTTACAACATTTTTAGATCTACGTCATTTTAATATTTATTGACCAGAAATTCTGCCCAGAATATGGCCAATTTTCTACCAGGGATATTTTATTGCTAATAATATAAATATAAAATAAGTTTATCTTATAAAAACTGTATAAGTAATGTTTCAGCCAATGTATTGACTAAATAATGAGGGAGAGAGAGAGCGAGAAATCGGCGAATCGTTGATTTATTGCGACAACTTGAGATTTTCTCGCGAGGATTTACTTTTTAAGGGATATTTGAGACTCTGGTGTAACGTTCTGATTTCCTGGGTTTTTGTTGAGGGGGATTTTAAGAGTGGTTTACTTTTTTTTTAGGGGAGACGGCGAGGGTTGCTCTTTGGCCGGATGGAATAATTGAGGGAAATTGAGGGGGTTGATCCATCCCGGAACATCGGTAGGTTGAAAAAAATTGAGACCTTGGGTTGCACAGGGATAAAGTGTGACACAACCGACCGGGGCATTTAAATCTGTCCCTTTAAAATTAGATGCGATGGAAATTTTTTTTTAGTTTTTTTAGTTAGTTAGTTTTTTTCTTACTTGGAAATTGAGTCGCGATTCCATGTAGGTTCTTTACTTTTTATGCCAAAGCAAAGGCGAAGCAATACTGAAGCAAAAATGATTGAAGACTTGATGAACATTCATGCTTGGCTTGCAAACATTGATTTGCGAATTATATTGTTCATTCACATACTTATAACTTGGAATAGACAATGTACCAATCGAATGGAATAAGGGTGATACACACTGAAAAAAGCTTATTGTTACTAAATAAATTTTACTTGATTTAAGTAAATTTAAGTTGATTCAAGTGAATATTACTTTAAATGTTACTTAAATCAATTAAGATTTCTTTAGTAACAATAAGCTTTTTTTCAGTGCAATAAATAAAAAGCTTACAGCAAATTGTAATTTTTCTACTTGATATTTTGATTGAACATGTGACATCAACATTTGGAGAAGCTTTGCCACATTTGAGGCAATTAATGGACCGAATATACGAAGAGAAAAATGAACCTTCGAATTGAAATATGATGCTACAAAAAAATAACTTTTCTATTCGCTGTTCTGTAAAACTTTGCAAAATCGAATAAATTAAATTTTAGGCGAAAATCAATACATGCGTCGCAAAACATATTGTATGCCTACCTCATTTTGTACCACAATCGGTCCAAAACATCCACTTGACGCCCTAGATGCATATGCACAATACGCACTTATAAAAATTATCTAAATACTTTTTTCCAAAAAGGGATAAAAAGTGGCATTATACCCCTTAGCTTGGAAGTCGCAGATGCATATAACATCTTTAACTTTCCGGCATAATGATTTATCTCCATTTTTGTAATTTGAGATAACCCGGAAATTGTATATCTCGTACTGATGTTTTTTTTATTCATCTCGAGCACGGATGTATATTGCCTATTGTTTAGTTTTAGGTCAGAATTAATCGTAATGATTCCATTCAATTGTAAATTCTCTTCCCTGCAAATAACTTAAGTCCATCATGTATTCAAAGAATCCCGCTTTATACGTACACTAATCTGTAAAAACATACATTTTAATTCTAGAAATATTTTATATACATATACACTGATAAACAATTCTAGTAAAAATTACTATCCTGTCTAGAAAAGTGGCCACAGACTGTCATTTCGTGGAAAAATTATTATACTCTATTGTAAATTTTACTAGAATTATTGGAAATTTTTCAATAATTTTAGTAAAATGTATTATATTTTCTATAGAAAAATTTACAATATACCCCGTAAATTTCACTGAATGAGATTTAGATCAGAGTGGGATGGTAATTTTTCCACTACATGACAGTCTGTGGCCACTTTTCTATACAGGATAGTAATTTTAACTAGAACTTTTTCTCCGTGTATACATTAAACAATATTTAATTAATCCAAGTAATCGCTGTTAATAAGCCGCGAAAAAATGGATACACAAACTATTGTATACCAGGAATATGTGGATTTCAGCATGATGACATCATCTCATTATTAAGCCCTTCATACATTTGCGCAATAAAAAATACATAAAATTAAATTCAATTATTTCTAAATTAACCAATGTATCTTTAAAGTACGTATTTATAAAGTATACATATAATTTAAAGAACAAGAATAATAAATAAATAATATATGTCCACGTCACGTATTTGCAAAGATGCGAAGGTACTTCTTCCAAGGTTTCCAAATAAAATATTTTCCTAAGATTAAGGTAAAAAATCGAGCGAGGACGTGTCCCCGCACAAAAATCAACAAGGGTGCCAATAATCTCCCGTGTCTCCCACGATAAGAAACGAAAGCGCGCGCACAATGGAAGAATCGCCCGCAGATATAGACTTGGAAATCGATAAAAAAGAAGGCAACACGGGTGTCACTCGGCGATAGATTAATGAAAGCGATGGAAAAGTCAGCTCCTTTGAGACACGTGGGAACGGTCGTTGAATCTTGGGGCTGATGGCAAGGGGCCCGGCCGAGCGCACGCGTATATATACACGGAGGAGGAAGGAGAACAGAGGCTGCGGCGCGCGCGCGAGCGCTGGCGGACGTCGACTTCTTTTTTCCTTCTTCCTTTCTCAGAAGAAAGAGGAGGCGCGTGGCGCGAGGGTCCAAATCGCGTGCCCGGCTCTCGCTGCACGAGCTGCGCGCACCGCCGGCTGCACGTGCGCCCCGTTTCTCACAGGGCTACCCGTGCACGTGCGCGGCGGACACTCGCGGTTTCCTTTTTTTTATTTTTACGCTGAAGTTCCGCCTGCGAATTTACAGGGAAGTCTCGCCTCCTCTTGGCGGAAGTTTCTTACGCTGGTTTTAGCGAGGAGCGATTCTGTCGATAATTCCAAAAAATTAATTCCTAAAAGGTATCGATTCTTCAGAATTACCATTTTACATGAAAAATCCCATTAGATCCGTCAGGTAGAATGTGAAATAATAATCGATTTATTTAATTTTTTATTTTTTTATTTTAACACGTATTACCAAAAATGTTGCTAATTAAAATTTTACAACAAATGTGACGTCACGTCGGCATAGATTTTCGAAGCGCACACCCTGGTGCAAAAAATTTTATTTAAAAATATTCAAGTGTTTAAAAACGTTCAAAAATGTGTAAAAGTGCAGTTTAAAAATGATCCGTTTCGGCACATATTTTTAAATATTTTTGAACAAAAGTAAACAATTGTATTTTCAATGAGTACATTATCATACAGTTTTGAACATTTTCAATAATTATTTTTAAACGAAAATAAACGTTTTTAAATAAAATTGAACTTTTTCAAATTTTAGCTTCGATTAAGAACATATGGAAAAAATATGAAAAAAAGTATGATTTTATTTTTCATGCAACATCTCAGTCGATCATATCACAAATAAAAAGTATCAATGAATAATATAATCAACGCATGTTACAACATTTTTTGGGACAAAGGACAAAAGATTCTTTATTATAAATATTTGTAAGAAACTATTATATAAAAAAAATGCAATTTTTGGACTTGCCTCTTGATTTTGCCAAACGCAATGCACATTTAACTTGGTCAGTTCAATGTTTTCAACATTAACCGACGGTTGGAACAGCACACAGCTTTGATTGTGGATACACGATTCTCTGATCAAAGAGAATCTACTGCTTAGAATCGAGTTATATAAAGTATTGATAGAATAATTATCGATAATTCTCTTCGCAAAAAGAATCTAAAATCACCATTCCTTATATAGCTCATTTCGCAGGTAACATTTTTACTCACTCATTGAAGTGGTGAAGTTATAGCGCATCTGACGGACGAATGCGGTAGGTACATGCTGTTGCTAAGCAAAGGGGAAAGAAAGAATGCCGGATTTGGGTCAATCAAGTTCCTTCAATAGGTACGAGGCTATCATGATCGACAGTTTTTGATCTCGAGATGACAATTAACATATTGAAGTATTGTCTAAGCAACGAGGGCTTTGTGACACAGCAAGTATTCAGAAATACTTATTCAATATCGTGAAAAGTTATTTTTCGATTAAATTATGAATTAATTCACATCTTTAACTCTTTATTACAGAATAAAGAATCTGGGAGTACATTTACAGCAGTTTGAAATATTACGAAAAATTTTTTTGTTTTCCGAGCGAAGTACGTCAAGTAGACTGACTTTAAAACGTAGAAAAGCATAAGTACCTACAAGAATATAAACATTTTCCTATATATACGGTACATTTTTGGAATACTATTTACAAAAATATTTTGTTGTATCTATTATAAATTATTAATTTCTGAGAAGGCAATGACCAATTATTAGTCACTGAAATATCTATATATGTAGACAACTAGGAATAATATCCATAACAATTAGGAGATAAAAAAGATTCTGTGACTCATAGGGTGAAAAAGAAAAGCACATACTGGATCCATTAGTTAAACTGAAGAAAGGTATGTCTTAAAAAATTGCGTAATGTCACGCTTTATACTACATTCTATAGTTACTAAAACATTTAATTCTACCTGACAGAATTATTGGAATTTTTTATTCAAGGCCTAGTACACTTGAAACTTTTCGATACAAACAATACATTAGAAATTATTTGTAATGACTAAAATTTTTAAAAAACATTCTCGTACACAATTTTTAAAAGTATGATATTGTTACCTTTTTTGCAGTTACTACATGATAGATTTACCATCAATTATAAATAAAATCCAAAATAAGTATTTCAAAAAACGTCT
Source organism: Eurytoma adleriae (assembly GCA_900480045.1). Classification (NCBI taxonomy): domain Eukaryota; kingdom Metazoa; phylum Arthropoda; class Insecta; order Hymenoptera; family Eurytomidae; genus Eurytoma; species Eurytoma adleriae. The sequence continues at coordinate 9,243 of UXGC01002720.1, forward strand.
TTTTTATTCATACTGTATTAACAAATAATTATAGGGTACTACGAAGTATTTCGAACGTTACTTTTTTGAAAGAAAAAAATTCAAGAAGTTGAATAACCCTGTTTTCAAGCGTTCAAAAACGAGTTTTGGTTGACATCCTAATTAATCCAGCGCAGGTGGTACGTATTTAACTCAAAGAAATTCGCTACTTGAATTAACATTTTTGAAATTTGACAGGATTCATTAACAAAATTTATAACTCCTTTATTCAGCTTTGAAAAAAAATGTTTTAAAAAGAAGTTCATTAACGATACAATTATATCGTTACATTATAAAAAAAGTATTGTCACATTAAATTGTCACATCATAAAGTCCTTACACATCTGTTCTTTTATTAAAAAGTCATAGTCACAGTCTCCACAATCAGCCTTGCCGACTTTAGATTATTCCATTCTGAAAGTCGGTCGGCCAACATAATTAAAGAAAAGAATCACAAACAGCCGAAAAAAATCGTTAGGCGCTACACGCATAGGGTGTGCCGTGGAATTGTCACTTGCCGTTACCCTTGGATCTCGAGAAGGAGACCGAGCTGCGTCACGTCCCCCGAAAGGTTCCCAGGGAAATTTCACGTGCCCCAATAGGCGCGAGGACACTTTGCTCACCGGGTGCCCGCCGGCCAATTTGCCCCAAGTCAAGACGCACTCACACACAGAGAAAGAGAGAGAAGGCCAATTCTGCCCATAATGGGGTGCCCGAGGCCTTTTAAAATTTAAAGGGACCGGCTTGTATTCGCCGGGCCGGTGGAAAATTTCGACATCTGACGCCCGTGCGCGGGCCGCAGGTAACTCGTCGCGCGTCTTCCGGGAAGGCGAGCCGCCCCCCCACCGCCGGCGACTTTCCGATCTTGGCGGGAAACGGGGCTATGCTACGGAACCGACGGGCGAGGATAAAAAAGGCGGCGTGAATGGGGAAGGCGCGAAACCCCGGGCTTTTCACCGGCGAATTGCCTCACGCGGTGCGCCTGCTGGTTTTTTTCCGCTGCGCTTTGGTGAGCTGTTGCGCAAAGAATTGGTTTTCGATTGGGATTGGAACAATCGCCTTGTGTTTTGCAAACTATGAATGGATAATGCCTTACTTAGGATCGAGTT
>UXGC01002722.1:0-10357 GCA_900480045.1 Eurytoma adleriae
ATGATTTTTTGATAATTTTAATTCGTGTCTTAACTGTTAAGACACGGAAAACTTTGGCTCTAAGATTCCTTTTTATCGATCTTTGTAACATTTTTAGATGGTCAATTTTCTACCAGGGTTGTTTTAATTCGTTTAGAAACTTAGAAGGGAACTGCCGGGTAATGTGGTTTTAAAGAGAAAGTGATAAATACAAGGGGATTGTCGACGAACGTTTAGTAATTTCGGATCGATGAAATTTTCTTTTTTTTTTTTTAATTTCATGTTAGTTGTTGCAGCGGTAAAGTATGGCACGATCTGTATCCAATTATTGCGATTTATTCGGAGAAATTAAGATTCGCAGATTTAATTGGGTTTCTCTAACGAGATTAAAAATGTATGTACGAACATGTAAGTGCACTTTTTTTTATTATAGATTTCTCACGCAATGTGTTAATTGACGGATTGGAAAAATTTTTCAACAAGTTAATTAATGCGGAGATAATATATCTTGGCAATTTTAAATCATTACTTATATAAAAATTTTAATACGAAGCCATGTACACACTTATTCAAATAATTTTAATTTCTTTTAAAAAATGGGTAGAATTAATTTAATTAATAGATTCCGATTAAGCAACAACCTGTACTACAAAATTATTTTCGTGCTTAAGAAAGCCGCCAGTGATTCTTAGCCTTTTACTAACCGTGGTTTAAGGTAGACAAAGTAGGATTTTAATCTCTAAAGGTAAAATGTTTTCTTCGCAACTAAACGAAACTGATGCAATCCTTTTTACAAGGTATTGCTAACATAAAATTTAAAAAATGTTCTTTTTTTGTTCCGCTTATTTCAATAAATATAAAAAAGTAAAAAAATGAATAAAATACAGAAAATTTTGTTAATATCGTCAATTAAATTAAAATACAAGAAGATATATTTAAATAATTTAATTAGTATTGGTTCATCGCTATGATCATTCCAATCTCCTATTAATTACCACCTACGAACGTCGAGCATTTTATCCTTAATTATATATTAGGTAGCACAAACTTAAAATTTATTATAACTTTTTTTTATAATTTTTTTAATACAATAGTTTTATATAAAACATATTGTTCTTGAAGTTTTTCGCCACTAAATAAAATACCACAATGCAAGATTTTAGAAATGTAAAATAAATTTATAACGAATTTGTTTTAAAAATGAAGAGTTCTAAGGAAGAAGGATACTTCTCCCATTTAAAATACACAGAAGTGTCCTTCTTCCTAAGAACTCTTCAAATATTAAGACTTGGAAATCGCATTTTTTATACTCTTTTATTCATCGAGAAAGAGAAGAAAAATACATCATCGCAAATCAACTCTTATAAACAATTAAAATAAACAATTAATTTTTTTATATAAAAAATTACGGCAGGATGTTGTGAAAAATTCAAGATATTCTTTAATTATTCAAATCGAAATGTTAATTTCAGCTAAAAAAAGTGTTGATACGAATTAAAAATTTCAAGTTTAATAAATTAAAGAACATTGATGAATTTTTACGAAATCATCGTGCAAAAATTAAATACGCAAAGCGCAATAAATACTAACAAATAACAATATAGTTGCTACTTCAGTTATCAACAAAATCTAAAAAGAAAGAGTTTCCGAGCGATCCATTTCTCCAGCTCTCGAAATAAAAAAAAAAAAGGAGGCAGTTAAGCATCGCGCTCATTGTCAATGTCTAGGCACAGGCCGCGCGCGGCGTTTAAAGCGGAGCGCGCGCGCAGGACTCGCTCTTATGCGGCACACACACGCGGAAGTAGGTGTTGCGGCTCTCCCCGCGCGCGAGATTATGCGTCCGCGTAATTGCGCGCGAGAGAGCCGAGCGCACCTCGTTTCCAGCCGCTGATTCGCTGCGAGGTATATATAAAGGATCGCCGCCGCCGCCGCTTTTATAAGGACGGCGAGGCGCTTAATTCTAGTCCGGTGGTCGGCGAGCCTCCCGGCGATGGCTACTGGTTTTCAGACGCCGTCGCCAGATCGTTCCGCATCTCCGTTTTTTTCCTTCCTCCGTACGAATGCCACGTCGCCTTTTTTTTTCGAACGGGGGGTTGGGTTTTCTGCGCGATGGGAAAACTCGTTCTTAGAGAATTGGTTGGTCAATATTTTTTTTAAAACAATTTGAACGAGAGAAGTTAGTAATTAAAAGGGGATTATTCTTTTGCTTGATGATTGGCTAGATTGTTGTAATGATTTTCGTAAGGATTACGTTGACAAAATTATGTTAATGTTAAAATGTAATCCTCGTTGTTAAAAAAGTATAAACTTTACGCTTTAAATTTGAATTAGTGAAATTTGTGCGATTTCTCCAATTTTATATGAATAGTGACATATGTTGAGTAAAAAGTTTCCCACTAATTGAATTAGTGAGATAATTTTCACTAATTCAGGTTTAGAGGGTAAATTTAGAACAGATTTAAGATAAATTTGTGCATTAAATTTAATAGATTTATTAATGCTTTTTTTCACCGAGGGATTGATTTTTTTGCACGGGATAAATTAATAACTAAAAAGCGAGTGTTGTTTTATTTAATTATTCATATTGTTTTTTGTTATTATTATAAATCTAAAATTACATTAATGTTAATTTAATTTTCTATACTTTAAAAAGTAACCTCAAATTTAATACAGATTTAAGTTTAATGATGTGCATTAAATTTACATTGACAAAAATTAATAGGAAAATTTTCTATAAAATAATATTTAAGGTAGACACGCATTGGAAACTTGAGAAAAATTACTATAATCCTTGTAAAATTTTTAAAAATTTTATAGTGAAATTTGCCATAATTATGGTAATTTTTAAAATAATAATTGTAATTTGTAATTTGTGGCAAACTTTCCAGTTTTTTTCAGCGAAAAGTCCTTGAAACAGCATCATATTTTAATATACATAATGGTCCCACCAGCAAGTAATTTACCGTGTAAAATATAGATTTAAAAATGCGTTTTTTGTCCTACATCAAAAACTACTTTCACTAAGCATCATAAATTGATAATCTGGAAAAGCGCGCGCTCTGTGTGTTCCAAGCTCTAATTATTTTACGATAAAATTGGTTAATGAATCAAATTAATTTGGCGATGCGTGTTTCTCTCGGCTGTTCAATTTATCTCGGCGCAGTGCCCGAATAATTAAAACTTATCCGAAAGTATTATTTAATTTATTTTTTAATATTATAATTACCAGAGTGATTGATCTCGTTGGGAAAGTCTCGCGTGCGCCGCTGAAATGAGGATTCAATGCCTCGTCGCGGTATGTTATTCGTAAAATATTTTTGCATTCGTTGATAATTAAGTGTTATGTAGAACGCCGGGGAAGAAGAATCAAACAATTAATTTCGTCGCTGTCTTTCGGCTCGATTTACGAAAGGCTACGAGTAATGGGTAATAATCATAGATGCATAAAACGCCTTTTAGTGAAAGTGCACAGCGCGGCGAGGCACCTATTCGAAATCGTAAAATTGAACACCTTTTAATTTTTTTAAAACACTTCGTCATTGTTTTAATACTCAATTTTCTGGATCTAATTGCAGGAGCAAAAAGAAAGGTCTACGTCGTGACGTTAACGTCTAATTTACAAGTTTGGTATTCGAAGGGGGGTAATCGATTTCTACGTTACGCTATCTCCAAGCGTTTAATTATCAATTTAACTTTCATTTAAAATTTCATCTCTATAACCGTCGCTATCCGTGTACCAATAAATTAAACTGCACAATAGAGCACTAATTTATAAATTAAACCATTAAACCCAACCTAAAGATACTTACTGTCGTTTCATTAAGCTATTCGAGAAAAATCTAAGACGCGAATTTATGCGGAGAAAATTTTTCGATAAAAATTACTCTCACTTTTGTAAACAAAATTATCATGAATATTGTAAATAAACTGTGACTACATTTTTGGTTATTTTTTATAATCACACATTAATTTTACCAGAATATTTTCTATATGTAAATCAGCTTTCAAAATATGAAGTATTAGTGCAAATTTAATCTACTCGATTTAATTCTTTACTTAAAAATGTGATCTGGTCGTAATAACGTTTTAAAAATTTTTGGATTTTGTATATTTAAATGCCTTTTAATGGATATTGCACAGTACAATTAAAAATAAAAAAAAATTAAAATCTAGTTCACTCTCTTTTAGAAGGTTTATTCTTAAACAATCTGTCAAATTTTCAATCAAAAGACTATGATACTGAAAATGCTGCATGTTGATATGATGAACCAATAAGTTCACTCTATGGTAATACAAAATTAGATTATTTTATACATTTTTGGGAAAATTACGGAGCAGAATAATCTATAAACTGAAATTGAAGAAGTTGACCTATTTACAATCAAGAAATTGTATCTGTTTTTCAACCAAGCCACATCCTTAACTACTCAATTCAAATATTCACTACTCAGGTAAAAGTGAGTCAATCAAGTTTGCAGTGGCTCAATTTTCTCAGAAACAGAGCAAATTTTCACTTAAAATAAGTAATTTATCAAATTTTCACTCTACGAAACCTTTTTCTTTACAAAAACAAATTAATACTCTCTAAATATGAAAATGTGAATAGCTAGAAAATGTGAATAGTGACATATTGCATGTGAAAAGTCGCTCACTTATTCAATATCTGAACCAATTTTCACATGCAATATGTCACTATTCACATTTTCTAAATGAAATTTCACATTTTCAGATTTACATGGTATACTCCAGACAGCATTTTACACTGGATACACGTCGAGGAGGCTGAAAAAAAAAACGAAAATCGGAACCGATCGGGCGCCGCGCGGGGAAAAGGGTTGCGCCGGATGTGGCATGAAAATCGGTCTCGCTCACCTGACTCGTAACGACGGGAAACGTTATAATTGTCCCCCTCCCCCCCTGCCACGGGAGCGAGATTCAGTCGGCGAGCGAAAGAGAAAGAGAGAGAGACGAGAGCGCGGGACACAATCTTCTTCGCGTTTAATGGAGCGCGATGAGACAGAACCACGGCGCGCCGCCAAAGAGGCGGCCCCTGCATCTCTCACGCGCATTATACGACCCAGTCCCGATGAATGTGTCTTCGACCCATGTGCTCTATGGGGTACTCGAGTTTGCGTTTTCTCTCCCCGAGTCTCGTTCTCATCGTTCGCGGTTTTATCGCTCGCTTGATTTTCGAGCGATGTACCTGTGAACGATTGTGCATAGTTTTTGTAGTCTATATATAATTGCGGTGAGAATTTTGTTCTTTTTTTGTATAGGCTCTTAAAGCTATCCCTTATATAAATTTAGCGATCGAGGTTCATTTCAAATTTCATTTTTTTTAAAGATTAAAAATGTAGGCAAACTTATATAAGAGGCGCTCGTTGCGCGTTCAATTCCTTTAGTAAATTAATAAATAATAAGTTTTCTGTAGAGAAAATTACGTGTTTTTTTTTGTTTTAATCAAATTCTTAAAAGTGAGTTTGTCTTATCATATGGTTTAAAATTTTGAATTTTATGTTTTTCAATACGAAATTATAAAATCACTGAGAAATTATGTTAAGTACACTTGTGCATTCTTTCTTTTTTTTTTAAATGTGTTATTTGTGTAGATTTCTGGAACATTCAAAATTATTAAAAACATGTTCTTTGTCTAGGTTACTAAGTAGTACCCAATTAATGTACTTATACATCTATAGATTTTATAAAAAGTAACTTATCTTAAAATAAACTCAAATAGGATATAGGCTTAATAAGAAATACGATAAATTCTTCTTTAGCATATAACATAACTAATGAAGTTTCAAGATTCTGAATTACAGAGAAGCTTTTAATTTTAAATTTATTACGATTCTTTACGAGACTTTTATTTCCATGCAAGATTTTTTAGTTTCTTTGTTTTAAATACATTACTTAAATGATGTAATATTTAATCCGCAATAAGTACTTCGGTAATATTTGATGTATGACCGACTTGATTGCATTACTATCTGCAGTGTTTGTTCTTCCGTATTGTTAAAATGAAACCTATTACTTCACGAGATTTATCTTCGAAGGTGTACGTACGCGCTATCACTTCCAAGAAATGCAGGAACAAACGTACCTCTTTAAAATAAATGTGCTATGCTTTCTAAAAATATTTACTGTAACTACACAAACCGCAATTTTTCTTCCGCCTTACAGATTCACTTTACTATCTCATAAAAAATTCGACCCATCATTGTGTATTCTATGACTGCAATATTTTTTTTTACTTAATCCTTTAATCATTTTGAAATAATTATATTTTTTTTCAAATTTTTAATTACAAAATTTGTAATATAAAATGAACTACTCATTTTAAATTTAATTCATAGTGATGTCCGCAACTGATCTGAAAAAAGTGTACATACACTGCAAAATAAGTGAATACAGTGAATAGTCACTAATTTTGCAGTGTATATACACTTTTTTCGGATTAATTGCGGACTTATCACTGAATAAAATTTAAATAGTAAGTTACAACTTTTTGCAGCAAATTTTAATAGTAAAATATTCAAGACAATCGAGAAAACAAGGAAAGTCTGATCTTTTGCAAAATAGTATATTACGATACAAATGCGATAAAAGTGATTTTTGGACTCGTGTGAGGTTAGCGCCCGAGCGAAGCGATATATATATATATTATAGTACAACGTGCGAAAACGCCGATTTATTTTACACTTGCGTGCGATAAACAGGCGTTTTTCGCACGGCGTGCTATAAATGTCTTACCTCAGAGATTCTACATTTAGAAAAGAATGTTGAAACATCGCAATCGACGGTCGATTAAAAGACACAAAAAAATTCAATTCAAAAGCACATTTCGCGAAACTCCGAAATCGCCCAAACACGTGCGCCCCCGGCTCGCGTTGCGCAATCCAGGCCAGGGAAAATGGGATGCAGCGCAACTTCATAAAAGTAAACACGCGCCGGCGTACTATCAATCAGCGATTCGTCCGCCGGGAAAGAGGTGCGCGCACACACATCGGATGTAATCGCATCCCCCCCGAGGGGGCCGCTCGCGCCGCGTACGATTTCAATTGCGCGAAAGTCCGGCGGCGGTGCATCGCGGAGCAAACAAAATTATTCCGGGCGACTGTATACGCCGGTGTGTCTTCGGCGCGTGGGAAAGTGCGCGTACACGTTTATGACTTACGCGAGCGCATCGAATTTCGCAAATCGTTTCGAGTCCGATAGGCGCGCGAATTGCCGGCTACCGCTTTTCCTCCTCGGCGATGATTTATGATTTTTTTTTGGGGTACGTCGAGATATCGAGTTATGCGTCCTCTGGCAGCGAGGTCTCGAGGCGCGCAATGAGCGCGAAATAAATGTTGCGAAAGGTTCATTTATTTTCCGCCTGTGGTTTTAAATGTGTACGGTATGGTTATGTATATTTATTTTATGATAGGATGTATGATTTAGGGAATGCGTAAAATTTGTCGGGTTCGTTTATATAAGCAGTGAAGTAATAAATTTTGGACTATTAAACATAATTGTTAATGCGCGGTGGTAATAAAATTTGTTGGATATGTCTCTTTAATGAATTGAACACGGGTGTTGCTAAGATTAACGGCCAATTTGTGAATTTGAATTTTTGGTTATTAAAGTAAAAGGATGCGGTCAAAAGGTTAGACGTTAATACTATACTGGAATTTAGCAAATAGCAACTGATAACGCTACGAGTCTTTGAACATATTATACATATAAGGTATCTAGTTCTCAGCTGATCACGTGAGTCAATTAAAATTTTACAAACACTAGTAAATCCACTAGTACTTCCTCTTCATTTTTATATAAATTTCCGAAAAATACTTAATTATCAAGAAATTCTTTTCATTTCAGAAGGACAATAATTCTTTTTAATTTATATTCAAAACATAATAGATCAAATATCAGGTTGTGTTGCTGTTTCATTTTTGAGATTAGAAATTAATATATAAATTTGAAATAAAATTAGAAAATTTAAAAACTTCATGTTAAATTCATTGCTATATAAATAATAAACCAAAATTAAACTAAAATGTAAAGTTTATTAAAAAAATTTTTGAATTTTGGCGCCACCGGATGTTTAACCATTATCCAATCAAATTTGTTTTTTCGAGGCTTCACCAATATCCTACCATCGTTTTTGTTTTAGAGGAATAGCATGAAGTTCACGAGATGAATCTTCAATGGATTCAAAACTTTGTTAATCTAATATTTTTCATCAAATTTGGATTCGTACTTGAATATCCCTGGTCGAAAATTAACTATAAAATGTCCAATTATGGTTAATTTACTTCTAAATTAACAAGTTCTGTCTAATTTATGGTTAATTTTCTATTAACCATAAATAGGATTTGATCCCTATTTCTTATATTATTTAAAATATCCTTGCACAGATGAACTTGTTGTTCAATAAACTAATTTTTCTGAAAGTTTCACGTAAGTCTTAATAATACATTTTTTCTAATAACTACCCCAATCCAAAAATCTACACTAAAATTTCCAATATATTATGCACCGTTATACAAGACAAATAGTAATTATAATTATAACCTTTCACTAATTCACTTGAATAATTAGACATACCGCATACATAATAACCTCACTTAGAAGTTCACACTTACTTTTCACAATACTATCAGCCGCATCTAACTCCGCGCCTTTCCCCCCGCGGCACTTAAAAATTGCATATCAAAAGCTCACGGGCATTCCGAAAAACTGAAAACTCACCGTCCGGCCCAGGGAGCTTAATTTCATTAGCAATGCACCCCTCGGCGGCGTGAATTCCGAAAAAGCAGAAAATCGCCATCGGGTATAACGGATCGAGCGTTGGGGTCGTCGATCGCGACTCTGCCGCGTCATCGTCGTAAAACCGGGCCGAGGGGCTGACGCGAAATGGCCTCGCCGTCGCTCTCACCCCGGCCCATTGTCGCGGCTCGATTCGCTGCACTTTCCAGATAACGTCGGCGGCGGCGCGCCACGCCGTCGCGGAGACGTGTATACGTGCGATGTTGCCGGAGGAGCGTGACGCCGGGGAAAAGGAAACGTTCGGGGGGTTGGAAAGCGTGGAGGCCGCGAAACAATAGCTTTGGGTAATTATTGGTGGGGGATATAGATTGGTTAACGGCGTTAGTTTTATTAAGGCTTTTTTTGACAATTTTTTTGATTTTTTGGTTGGTGAGTTAATATTTGCGCGAAATAATGTGAGAATTTTACTTTTTCTAACTTTAATTTTAAAGTTCTTTTTGATTTTTTAGTTCATGACCCCACCCATATTTTTTATATAATAGAAGTTTACAAGCTTTTGCGCACTTTTTAGTAAGGTATCATGGATATTTAATAATTCCTTAATATCTTTTCATAAGAAGCTATATTGAAACTTCAAAATCGAAGCTTATAATATGGATACTTCCCACTGTTATGTTTTAGTTTTTAGTTTTATGGATTTGAAAATTGGTTGAAGTCTTAATCGCAGAAGTAGTACTTTAGTGCAAGATTTTAATTATCTGAAATTACTTATTGTCAGAGAAAAATATTTCGTAAATTTAAAAAAAATACGATATATCGTCGTTCGTTAACGAAGAAAAGCACATTTCAAGAAAGGCCAATTTTAATTTGCACTTTTAAAGCACTAAAGAAAAGTAAACTCTTCCAGAATCTGGCAAATTTGAGGTATCATCTGTATGATGCCATCATATGATCTGTATGAGTTTACTTTTCTTTCGAACTTAAAAAAAGCTAAATTAAAATAGGCCTGTTTTGAAATGTACTTTTCTTTCGACTCCGACAACACTATTCAACTGGAATGTACCTGACGACTGACACACTAATGTCAACTTCAATTCATTTCAGTGATTAAAGTCTAGCAGATTTAAAACTAAAATAATTCCACGTTTGTATGTTTATTTACTTCACATAAGTCACGGAAATTATAAATGTGTTTAATTTTTTGAAAGAAAGTAACATTTACAAATCAATTTTTTTAACACAATCTTTTTGAACACCGAACTATAAGGGATTGCTTTTTTTTTTAATTGACACAAAAAATTTAAAATAAATGAATGTACATGAAATTCTTAACGTTAATTAAAGGCACTTTTTGTTCCGTTAATCACAGACGTTTCGCATGCTGAGAGTAAAATCTGCAATCATCAGTCATCCTAATTTTTCGCTCCACAATTACGAGTTATTTCACCGACAGTTACACGACTTAACAAAAAAACCATTCATTCCTCCCAATACAGTTAGACGCAAATAAAGCAATAAATTTCCAAAAGCACACCTCATCCACCGCCGCCTCCCGGCTGAAAATAGAAATGTTGAAATAAACGTTGAAAATCAACGTTGACGTTGATAAAACCTTGATTTGGCTTGA
>UXGC01002723.1:0-10353 GCA_900480045.1 Eurytoma adleriae
AAATATAAATTGTAATAGATATTTTCCTTTTTTTGTTTTAGGTAATTTTTAGTGAAAAAAATTATAGGTATAAGACCTCCTTAAGAATTGGTATAAATTTCGTATAGTAATTTATACCAAATGGTATGGCCATTTGGTATAAATTCAGCCAATGAAGTATTTCAGGACTGTTTTGAAGAAATTTTTGGTGATATTGAAGGCGTTATTATTTATCATTTTCGAATTTGGGATAGTGTGTGACGTGTAAAACATGTAGCCATTTTTCTCAGTTATTTATATGAAAAAAAGAGTTTCAGATTAAAAATTATATTAATCTTATATATTAATAGTATACAACATTTTACACTAATTTTTATATATCCGTAGTCATAACTCCATCCGGAACCTGAGATATTAGTTGTGGAATGTTCATTCCTTGCACGACAACTACAGACCACCAGATTTTTTAATCAATTTAAATGAGGTTTAGCTTAAAATATTTGATTTTAATGTCATTTAGGGCCAACGCTATTTGCTAAAGATAATAAGATTATTTCTATTTTAGGGCGAAGCAAACCTGTAAAAAAATGGAATTTTTCACTTTTAATGTGACTTTTAAAACACCAGGTATTTGATACAAGTGAAAAAATAATGAACTAATAGCTTTGGCCCTAAATGACATTAAAAATAAACTTTTTAAGCGAAGCCTCATTGAAATTGGTTAAAAGTGTGGTTTGCAGTTGTCGTGCAAGGAAAGAATATTCGACAACTGATATCTCAGGTTCTGGATAGAGTTATGACTCCGAATGGATAAAAATTAGTAAAAATGGTTATATAATATTAATATAATTTTTATTCTGAAACTCTTTTTTTTTCACGTAAAATCTAAGAAAAGTGGCTTTATGTCCCATAGCCCCTTAAACTGGGCAACGAGAGAACGCCGATCACCGCCACGTAATAGCGCCGAAAACGCCGTTTTATTAAACAATTAACTAACGCCGCGACTTTTCCCGAGGTACCGCACACGTACACAGTCAGCACGCACACTAATACCCCAGGGCTGTCAAGAAGAAACAATAGAGAAAGACGACGCCGGCCAGCTGACGAGCACTCTGTGCTTTTTTCCTGCACGATCGCCTTGCCGGCGTACAAAGCCGAGACTATCGTCCCCGGGAGAGCCGCCGGAGAAGCGACAGAGCCAGGAGGCGTGTAGGGAAGCGCCAGGAGGTGCGGCAAAACACGAGGTGGCATGGCGGCCGCCATCTTCCGGCTCCAGCACGGGAAGTCGAGCCAGTCCTGCAACACCTGACACGCACTAATACTCACACATACACACCACAACGCGTCTACGAGTCGCCCGAGATGAGCGCTGTCCAGGAGAGACAGTTCCACGCGTACAGCGGCAACGAGAGCAATGCTGAAGACCGAATGTGTGCCGCGAGCGTCAGTGGTGTGAGAGAGACGCCAGACGCGCTGGCTGCGAGCGCCTAGTGCCTCAAAAGAGCGAGAGACTTGGAGAGCCGAGCCGAGTGGAGTCCAAGTGAGCATACTGTATGTCGGTAGCGGAGCCGAGAGAGGCGAGCACACATGTAAAGTCGCCGCGTCGCTATTCACCAGTTCGGTACAGCGGGCCCACGCCTATAACAATGTAAGCAAGGGAGATAGATAGGTGACGCCGACTTCATTCGAAAATCACCGTTGACCCTCGTCCACTCGTTGCCCGGATAGCTTAGGAAGCAGCACGCGACCGACACCACTGAACGTAGAGTTTATTGTAACCGCTATTTCGCTAGTGAGGAGAGTTTCGAGATAAAGTGCATGAGAGAAAAATCTAGGGAGCAACGAGAATTATCTTGTAATACTGTAAGAGAATATATCTAATAATAAATCTAGTCAGTGCCTTGAATTTGTGAGTGTTTATTGCGTTAATGTTTCGCGAGCATGCTGTGTATTGTCCGCGATCCGTTAAGAAAATAGCAGAAGCAAGAGAAAGCAGCCTTGAGGCTGCAACCCCGTTGCAGCCTGGTCTAGCTACTACACGCGCCTTGTTCTCGGCTGAATTAAGCCGGGCCGAGAAAGGTGGACTTCGGCCGGTGCTTGCGAGCACCTGGCACTCAATATCGTCGAGGAGACAATGTAGGTGACAGCGGCGTCCCTTCAATCGACGCAATCTAAATTATTTGCCGAAGTCGAGTGTTCACCATTATTCGCCGCGAGAGCAGTTAATAACGAGAACAGCATTTGGTGGTAAATTCTGATTTATCAATTAGTTACATCATCATAAGTATTGCACTGCATTCGGAGAGCGCGAAATCTACAGCCGCGCAAGTGCAGTGTTACAAGTGATAAAAAAGATAACATGATATCTGGTTAAATAAAGTTCTCAAAAGAGCAAAGAAATGAATCTAAAATTTAAATTAGTTTAATATAAAATCAGTAGTTCAGAAATCAAATATATGGTCACATTTTTACAGAACAAGGTATAGAAATTGATACAGACAAAGTAAAGGCGATTGTAGATATGAAACCTCTAAAAGATAAAAAAATTTTAAACCTTTCTTGGAATGATGACGCAAGTATCAAGGATTACTCCTAATTTAACTACAAAAAATATAAAGCGCCAGTTCTGCATTATTATGATGTAAATAATCCTGTAGTCTTAACTACGGATGCGTCAAAAAAGCGGTTTAAGTGTAGTCTTTTACAAGATGGTTTACAGGAAGCACGTGCAAGTAAATCCTTAACATAGAGCAAAGATGTGCGCAAATAGAAAAAGCAGCATTAGCCACAGCTTTTGGTTGCATAAAATTTGATCAACAAATATATGGAAAAGAAATTTTAGTTGAGTCTGATCATAAGCCCCTACAGGCGATATTTAAAAATGCATAAATGATTGCCCAGCTAAATTACAAAGTATATTGCAAATACGCAATGTAACAGTTAAATATAAGCCTGGCAAAGAATTGTTTTTAACAGATGCGTTATTCAGAGCATATTTTAACCGTGGAAAACTAGGTTTAGAAAAATACAAGTTTGTCTAGAAATGTATTTATCTCCAAGTTTTTATTTGTGTCATGAGTGGCTCGCTACCCTAGAGGGATCGGGGTAAACTTGGGTCCACTTATCTTCCCTTTTCACACCTCCCTTCTGTTGATTTGAGTAATTCCCCTCGCAAGAGTGGTTATGGCGCTTAAGGGAATGAAGGAAACTATGGGTATGATTTTTCAAAAATAAGATAAAAGAGATTGGCACCTGCGGACAAGGTAAGAAGTGTTAATAAATATTTACATTTATGTGAAGGTATGGCGCGCGGAGACAATAGTTCCGATATTACTTGCCGGATAAGCAATGAATGTCGGTTTCTGAAACTCTCACCGGGCTCCCTGACTCAGGTTTCTCCCTCCTTGGAGGTTTTCCCTTCGCAGGATATGGGGACCTGGATAAATGCGGGGAGTCGGGGGAAGGGGGGTTCATGTTAGAGGGATGCTGGCTCAAAAAGAGAGGAATACTGGGCTACAAGAGCGTTGGGGTTAGAGCCCGCGATCGCGACACATCACGCTTTCCCCCGACCCTTGTAACACACACACCCGATTAAGTGAATAAACGAAGTGAACCTAATTGCGCGAGTGATTCTTTCCGTCAGTGTTTCCCCCTTTCTCCCCCTTTTGTGCTCGAGTGTTGTAGAAGGAGCGGACGGCGATTAGCCCGAATCGAGTAAGTCATCGCCGAGAGAATACGGTCCCATCCGGGGACCAGCGTCGGCGAACCCCCTCTGGGTCCTGCTGAGTAGCCGAGCCTGCCCAGTTTCGGTGCGAATTACGCACCTGGCGCCCGTAAAAATACGAATAATTCCACGTTGGGCCCTTATGGCAGTGTCGGGAATTTGCACTATAACACTTTCTAACCGGAAACGACGTACCAGTTAAATTCTGTAAAGCTAAATTATGTGTGTCCGTAATCACTGTCAACATGAAATCACGTACAAGTTTCCTCAGTATAGTGTTTCGTACGGCTGCATTTGTAAATGCGAATGTTAATCCTGGTGGTGCGCGATTATTATCTTGCGGGCGCGTTAAAGACAATGCTATAGAGTGTCCCTTTAAGGGTTATCGCGCGACTCTATCGTACGATTTCCCAAAGAAAAGCAAGGTGTCGCCCTTGTTCGTGGAATCAAGTATCACATCACCGGAACCTGCGCGCGAGGCGTCGCCTACAGGCAGAGAGTCGTCTCACGCTGACCCGAAGATCACCTCGGCAGGGATATTGGAGTCATTCTCCACCGCATCGAGGAACGTGTCGCCCGAGCTTCCGCAGCTCAATCTTGAGGGTCACTGTACAGTTGTAGGATCTTTCTGTTGTAGGGTCTTTTGCTTTGAGCTCTCCGTGGATCGGAAATTAATGAAGGTATAGAGCTTTTCTTCTTTTTTTTTTTTTGCTTTTTGCTCTTGCGTTTGTTACATTTTATTTACTGTTGTTTTGTTTATGTTTCCTTAATGCTTTGGTACAGCTGTTTGACTTCAGTAGAACCGAAGCACACCGTCCTCGATTGGGCCTGTTCCAGACCGATAAAACAATTCGACGCCCCTTACGAAAACTAGCACGGCTTTTTTGCACTGCGTGAAGAGTAGCACGTTTTGCCTTTACTCCGCGAAGAGAAGCACGTTTGGCCTTTACTCCGCGAAGAATAGCATGTTTTGCCTTTACTCCGCGAAGAGTAGCACGTTTGGGCTTTACTCCGCGAAGAGTAGCACGTTTTGTCTTTACTGTGGGAAGAGTAGCACGTTTTATTTTTACTCAACGAAGAGTAGCACTTTCTGCTCTACTTCGCGAAGTAATCTTGGTACACAATACCGTTAATTAGTAAATTCGTTATTGCTCTTTTTTCTATTAATTCAGAAGTACATTTTTTTAAATTTGTAAGTATTCTCTTCAAAACGTATTACATCAAACAAAAACATTTAAATAGGAAAAAATGCGCAGAAATTGTAATTAATAAAGAGTACAAAAATAGGAAACAATAGTGCACACATGGGGATATAAATTACAGGCTAAACCTGCTACTTTTGGCGGAGTAAAGGCCAAACATGCTAGTCTTCGCGGAGTAAAAGCCAAACGTGCTAGTCTTCGCGGAGTAAAAGCAAAACGTGCTACTCTTCGTGGAGTAAAAAGATGTGTTAGTTTTCGTAAGGCGCGTCGAATTGTACTCGTAATTTCTGAGAGCGGAGTAAGTTAGAGAAGGAGGTAAGAGCGTCTCAACGCAGCGAATAAGAGATTGTCGCTCGCATAGGCTTGCGCGTAGGCTTGCGCGCACGGCGATTCATGGGTAGTATGGTAGTCGTCCGGGGCCGCTCATTTCCACCACCAGTAACACTAGTTACTGATAAAAGATGAGGCACGGGGCGAGAGGAGTCGGTGGCGCTTTCGCGGACGGAGAGCCATGGAGACGCTCGTTGACAAGGAGTTGTAAAAAAAAAGAAGCTCAGAAATAACGAATGAAAGAAAAAAAGAAGCGTTGTTCATTCATTCTGCATCCGACCTTCAAGGCGAAAGTTTGTCGCGATTTAATAAAGAATTTGAAAATTAAAATCTTTGTCTGCCTACAATAATTTTCTTGCGCGATTTACCGAGCTAATCGGTAACATTTTGGTGCCGAAACCCGGGACTTTCTTTTCTGGGAATTATCGCGAAGAAAGGGATCATGGCAGAGAAACGACGAGGTGCACCATTGGCTCCTGATGCATCAAAGCAAAGGAGGGATGCAGCGAGGACGGCTTCAACAGAGGATGACGGAGGTCGGGATGATTTCGTGCTAGGAGCGGCAGCGGAGCCTGCACCTCCATCTCGAGCACAGCAAGATGAGCCCACTGAAGCTGAAGCGGCGCGTTCGCGCACACCATAAACTGGACGACCAGCAGGCGCGGCGATGCGGAGCAAAGCGTCGCGAATTCCGGTAAAAGTGGCAGCTATTCGTCAGTCTGTCATAAAACCTGAAGATGAAGTCCGATCATTTAGCGAGGATGAGGTAGGAGTGGTGCTAGACGCTTCTTATGAAGTTGATGTCGATATAGGTTTAATCGCGGAGGATTCTACCGAATTTAATGCGAATTTATTCGTGCATCGTACCGGACGTGAGGGTAATATTCGAAATAACGAGAATATCCAGTCGAGTGAGAACATGGCCGCGCGATTTTATGATATTGTGGAAAATACATTATCTGTTATCAGAGATTCATCTATGAGTCAGGAAAATTCAGGATTATTCAATCGAATGTTTCGGATGTTCCACTCGATTGGATTCGTTTTAAAGAAGAGTTCGAAAGTTCAACTGAATTGGATAATTACTCAGATAGAGAAAACGTAATGCACTTGTACGATTGCCTAAAAGGAGACGCGCGATATACCGTTAAAATTTTGTTTGCCGGAGGAAGTGCTGCACGCGAAATTATGAATGCTCTTGAGGTAAGTTTTGGAAACTCGCGAATAATTTTATCGAAGATTGTAGAAGAATTTCGTACGCAATCGAAACTCGAGCCTTATAAAATTGAGTTTGTGGATATTGCTTTTAATTTACGAAATGCGGTTAATGCAATTAGGAGCTTGAAAGATACCAGTTATTTAAATAACGCTGATCTGGCAAAGGAGGTTTTAAAGAAATTACCTGATATGATGATTGATAATTATACGCGATTTTCGAAAGCATGCGGAAGAAATTATTCCGATTTAGAAAAGGTGTCTGAGTTTTTGTATCAAGAGGCTGACATGGCTCTTCAAGTAGGCGTATTTGACTTACAATCTAGCAGCTCGGATAAACTAAAATCAGAGCAATTCAATCGAAATTCGCGCACACAGAAAGGCAATGTATTTGCGACGAGTGTGAGTGGGTCAAAGAGTGAGTCAAATGAATCTCGCCGTTGCGCTCATTGTGTCCGCAAAAAATAGCTCCATCTTTCGTCCGTTGGAGAGTAGCGAGAACGCTAAAGTTGTGCTTTAAATGTTTAAGGGAGGGCCATTCACGTGAAGCATGTAAGAAAGATGTTTGTGAGCGGTGCGGTTTAAATCACCATACGCTGCACTCTAACGAGGCGAAGGGTGTGAAAAATTCGATTGAAAAGTCAACTCAATTATCTAAGAAGATCACTGAATCTAGTCATTCAAACGATTTAGATACAAAAGTAAAAGCGATTGACTAGTACCCAATGCATTATTAAAAATCTTGTCCGTCCACGTAATCGGTTCAAGGGAATCGAAATTAATTTACGCATTATTAGATGGGATCCTTCCACGGTAACATTGATTAGTTCTCGGATAATTAAAGAGATTGGTGCCGATAGGTCTACGGTAAATGTTAAGCTTGCCGGAATAGGAGACGTAAAATCATTTGTGTATGCGAATCAGAAAGCGAACATACGAATTAAATATGAATCCGAAGTATTTTTTCTGGAAAATGTATTAATCGCTGAGAATGTTGCACTTCTCATACAATGCATAAGCTCGGAACTGTCAAAATACTGCGAAAATAAAACAGGAATTTATGTAAAAACGTATAAAAATTCTCTGATTTATTAATAGGTCAAGGCCACTGTCATTTGACATTATCGCGTGAATATTATATCTTAAACGAGAATAATTTGATAGTTTCTCGCTGTTCGTTAGGTTTGACCATTCATAGCCAATATGATAATAGTAGTGAAATGCAGGTGAATATGCTTACGGAAAAAAATGAAGTCAGATACTACCGATAAAGACGATGATTTAAATGAACAAGTAAAATCCTATTTTGATATTGAAGCTATCGGAGTAAATACTTACAAAAGGGTTTCCGCGGAAAACACACGCGCGATTGAAATTTTAGATCGAATAAGTAAATGGGGCATGGAGGGTTATTATGGAAAAACGATGATAAGATTCTTACTAACGGACGATCGACCGCACTTCGGAGATCAAAACTTACGGAGTGGAAAAGGTCTCTGAAAAATCGTAGGATTCGCAGGTTTGGTTTTTATCCCACTTTGGCGTAAAGCATATTAATAAACCCAATAAAGTTCGGTTGGTATTCGTTGCTGTCGCGCGTACCGCGGGAATTAGTTTAAACGATCTATTATTACCTGGACCCGATTTATATAAATCATTACCCGGCATGATAATGCGTCATCGACAGTTCTATTATACAATAAAATCAGATCAAAAAGATATGTTCTTGATTATAAAAATCCGGAAAGATCGCGATGCTCAACGTTTTCTATGGAGAAAGGAAAATAGAAATTACGATCCTGAAGAATTCATGATGTCCTTTGTCATTCAATGCAACTTCTTCTCCTTGTTCAGTTCGTTATATAAAAAATAAGAACGCGAGTTTATTTTTAGACAAACACCCGGATGCGGCAAACAGTTTGATAGAAAATTGTTATATGGATGATTTTCATGACAGCTGCAAATCGCTCGAAGAATTAAAAAATCGAATAGCTCAAGTTAAAGAAATAAGCGCGCACTCGGGTTGGAAAATGCACAGTTGGGCGAGTAATTGCGAGGCGCTAATAAATGAGGAAATTACTAATTCGGGTTCAAATAGTCTTATGTCGCCTGGAAAAGACGCATCAATAGAAAAAATTTTAGGGCTGAATTGGATAACTACAACGGACGAGTTAAGTTTTAAAATTAATGAAAATAAAATTACTACAGAATTATATAACGGCTCTAAAATTCAAACTAAACGGGAATTCCTCGCAATTAATATGTCCGTATTCGATCCTTTCGGTTTCCTAACGCCGTTTACGATACAATCGCGCATTCTTATGCAGAAAATTTGGGCGAGTGGAATAGATTGAGACGAAAACTTACGCGAAAAGGAATTTCAAAATTGAAAAAGATGGTTACAAGAGTTTGAGAAAGTTAAGAATTGTCGCACACATCGGTGCTATCAGCTTAGACAATCGCAACAAGATGAAGCCGAACTTCATGTATTTTGCGACGCTAGTTCAAAAGCGTTTGCAACTGTCGCGTATTGGAGATTTTCTTTACCAAACGGACATTTTCACCACTCAATAATTATGGCAAAAAGTAGAGTAGCTCCACTTAAAGTAACGACAATTCCACGCTTGGAACTACAAGCCGCTGTAATAGCTTCGCGAATAGCCAAGATTGTTAAACGCACCTTTTGGACTGATTCGCTGACAGTGTTACACTGGATTAAAAAGGACCTGCGTGAATTCAAAACCTTTGTGTTTAATCATCTAGGTAAAATAGGTGAGAACACTAAGGTGAACGAATGGAGATGAGTTCCTACCAAGGAAAATCCGGCGGATGACTGGACGAGATATGTGCCGGGCGCACTTGATAAGGGGAGTAGATGGCTATCGGGTCCAACGTTTTTAGAAAAACCTGAGACGCAATGTCCAAGCATGGTATTGAAAACTAATTTTAATAACGATCATGTAGACTGTTCAGAAATTAAAAGAGAAGTAATAACTCACGTTCGCAGAGGAAGTCCAATTATCGAGTCCTAGCGTTTTTCCTCCTACCAGCGACTATTGTCAGTAATGACGAGAGAAATTGAGGCAACAGATCGTATGCGGAAAATAAAATCATGTCAATTAGAATAAAGACTCAGAGAAAAAGAAATTTGTATTAAAATAAGTCAAAGTTTGTCGTTTCACGAAGAAATTCAGTCTTTACAAAAGTCAAAACCTATTCCTAAAAATAGTAAAATTTTGGTGGGACACCCCTGCAGGGAAAGAGAGAGAGCGAGAGGGAGAGGGTGAGGGAGAGGGAGAGACAGAGACAGAGAGAGAGAGATTAGATTAGATTATATATATTTATTAAGGCCTTTGGGTATAACCCTATCTGGCCTGGTAAGAAGTACAATAGAAATATAACAAAACACAGTAACAGTAACAATAACAATAGAAAATCTGCCGCAAATTCATCTTAAAAACAAAATAACAGCATGTAACAGCGAGATCATATAATATCGAGATGATATACTACAGGGTGGCTATATACACAGAGTGCAGGTAGTGCAGTTGGTTAGCCGCCGTATTTAAGTCTAGAGAGATCGCGCGTTTATGACTAGAACGTAATATAGCGTATCGCTATAGCGTTATAGCGTAACAGGAGAGACGCACGAGAAACGCAGTATCGCGGTATCACAGCTGTAGTACAAATTGACAAGAGGTTGACAGGTGACAAGTGACGCAGGTATAGAGTATAGGATTGGATCAGCTAGGCGCGTTCTGACCAATCTTGTCTGTCTCTCTCGAGAAGAGTCCGGTATAGGTAGGACCTGAAAGTTGAGAGCTTGTCGGGGACAAAAGTTGGAGGGGCGAGAGAGTTTATGAGATCAGTAGCCGTGACAAGGAAAGAGCCCTTCATTGCCTC
>UXGC01002724.1:0-10349 GCA_900480045.1 Eurytoma adleriae
AAAATTGACCATATTCTGGGCAGAATTTCTGGTCAATAAATGTTAAAATGACGTATATCTAAAAATGTTGCAAATAAGATATACGTCATTTTAACATTTACTGACCAGAAATTCTGCCCAGAATATGGTCAATTTTCTACCAGGGTTTTTAACTTCTTGTTCTTTATATGTGGAAGTTTAAATTTTATATTGTCACCACTACTTGTACACGTTTGTTCAAATTTACTAATTGTGATAATTTACTAATTGTGATAATAGTGATAATTTGATTTTTGCAGAACTAACTCATCATGAGGGGAGCAATTACGTGTTTTGCCATCGTGTGTCTATCCCTTGCCAGCGGTGCTCCTACCGTCGAGGAGAGCAAGGCTGACGTTAAAAGCCACTATTTTGACAAGGGGGATGTGATTAACACCCTGATGCCTTTCTGGAAAGACGAATTAGTGTACGCAGTATGCGAAGGCGCCGACGCCGACAAGAAGTGCAAAGTCTATGTGGAATCCATCAATCAAGACAAAATCACCGTTCAGTCCTGCGACTTGAACCTGAAATACAGCGGCAGGTTCGACGGTAGTGTGGTTCTCTCAAACGCTGGTAACTCTAAGGCAGTATTTGTTGTACGAGATGGCGATAGTAAGGCAAAGTTGATCAGCGTGAACCTGAAGGGCTGCCATATCAAGGAGGCAAGCATCGACGTGCCACATATTCCGAATTATCAGTTCGAGAACAGTTTTTCCATCGTTCCCCACGAGAACAAATACGACGTATTTTTCCCAAACAAGCAACTCTGTAGCGACTTTCTCTGCAAAGCCACCTTTGACTATGAAGGAAAGTTGGTTAAAGCCGTCTCCAGTTTTCCTATAAAAGATGTGGCTGCGGACCTTTATCAAATATCGTATGGTAACAATGCCTACCTCGTTGCTGAAGGGTCTCACAGCTCAACCAATGTATATTTGGTAAAGGATGACGGTGAGTTAAAACTAGTTTTATTTTTTGAAACAAATCAATCTAAACAAATTAATTACTTGTTAATTAAAAGTCCAAACCAAGAAGAATATATCGTCGTTCCTAACGAAGAAAAGCACATTTCAAAAAAGGTCATTTTTAAAACACTAGAGAAAATTACTGATCTCTTCCAGAACCTGGTAAATTTGAGGTATCATTCGCATGATACCCAAAGTTTCTCAAGTTTTAGGAGAGTTTATTTAGAAATAAATAAAAAAGCTAGAGAACTAGAGCTTAAAAAAAGGCAAATTAAAATAAGTCTTTTTTGAAATGTGCTTTTCTTTGTTAGGAACGACGATATTGTTCATAAGAAAGTATCCTTAGTTTAGAGATTATTCCTTTTTTGTCAATTTCGATTTTGTTAGATTATGCAAGTTTTAGTACACTAGAGTTTTATTATCTGTTTATTGTGTTAGTAAAAAAAGTCTTATTATTTTCGTTAAAATCTATTTTTCATAGCAGAGAAAAAGAAAGACGAGAAATTAAAAAATATCTTAATTTTACAAGAAGAGGGTAAGGGATTTGGAATGGAGATTCGAATAAAACTTTAAGCACAGTTTTTTATGCCAAAATATGAAAAAAGCCAAAATATGAAGGTCTAAAATTAAAAATTGTGAGGCAGGAGGTCTCCTATGTTATTTTTCTTTAAAGGGACATATTGCGTTATTTGACAACTCAAAAAAGCAAATTAAAGAATCGAAAATGACCAATAATTTGAGAGGCTGTGCATTAAAAAATCTCTATTGCTTCAAAAGTTATGTACGATTAAATATTTGTATGAAAATCTATGTAAACCCGAATTTAAAAACTCGTACTCATATTGAATTATACATAACTTTTGAAGCAATAAAGATTTTTTAACGGACAGCCTCTCAAATTGTCAATACATATATCACAAAAAATATGGTCTGTACCATAAGAGTTAAGTGAGCTTTTTTACCTAGTACGGTTGCACTCGGTCTAAAAAAAACCCACTTTACGCCCTAGGTACAGAATATACTATTCTGCTTTCCTTTTTTGTCCGCAATTTAGCTAGTTTCAAATTGTTGTAAAAATAGAACGCGAAATTAAAAATATTGCATGGTAATATTATATTTCGAATAAAAGATATGATATGGCACCGTGAAGAAAGATACCTTTTAGCGAATTCCATAAAAGAATAAATTAAGAGTAATGGATAAATTTTCTGCTTTCAGAGAATCAAACGAATAGTACACTGTTCACGTCTGCACAAAAGCTTCCGTATATTGCCGGGTTGTCTACCGAAGAAAATAAATTCGGTTTGTGTGCGATTACAGTAGACGAAAAAATAGCGTGTAAACAATACGACGTCGAAGGCAAAATAAGAAAAGTTGAAACTGAGACCTCAGCATTCGGCGACGAGCTAGAGATGGTCCAATACCTCGACGTACTCAACTTGGAGAAGGGTTTCCTCGCGCTGTCGATTGGACGCAAACGTCATGAAAACAATTTATTTATTAGCTTTGCCCATTTCGACGAGCAGGGCAAGAAAAACAAAAGTATTACTATGGATTCCAAATGCGAAGACCACCTTGTTTTCGCAAAATTGTATAAAAACACCAGTGGGCAATATTGCGCCAACTCCATCTGTATGAAAACCTTTGATTCTGATAATCGCTCTAGGTTCTCCCATTCTAACAGATGTTTCCTTAAGACTGAATTGTTTTAAATTTCTTTTTGAATCAGTGCAAATTTTTATATTTCATACAAATATGTAATGTAATAATAAAAATGTGTGCACTCTAAAAGTTTCAGCCATTACTTATACACCATTTCCTAATATAACTATTCAATATTACTGTCGCGATAAAAATAGTACAGCTGTACCATAGCGCGAACGACGGTCCCATCATCATATTGTCGCTCCTAACGAAGAATAGTATATTACGTATTCGGCTTCGCCTCGGTCGACAATTACCTGTGATCTGAGACTTTTCTTATTATACAGGGCTAGGTATGTATACTATTTTTCGTCTTAGCGAGGTCGAAATTACGAACTCCCGATCGGGCACCGGGAGGGAAGTTGGTACTTTCGGCCCGCTAGGGCGAAAAAGCACTTTTCAATTTACCGACGATGAAAAGCACATTTCAAATTCCCCGCGAAGAAAAGCACATTTCAAATTACCCGCGAAGAAAAGCACATTTCGCGAGCTCCCCGCGAAGAAAAGTACATTTCGCGAGATTGGATTTATTTTTAACTTCCCTCCGGAATGATTGAAATTTTTAAAAAACGGTAAAACGATTGAAAAAGCCTTGATAAACATTCCCTTAAAATGTTGTGCTGTTATACCTATAAAAAGGCCCTTTTTTCGAGACTTTCGTGAAAAGAAAAACTACTAAATTTCCAAATGTGCTTTTCTTCGCGGCAAAATCCGAAAATTGCTTTTCTTCGTGGCAAATTTGAATTGTGCTTTTTTTCGTCGCAAAAAGATGATATGTGCTTTTCTCCGTAGGGATCAGAAGATGAATTGTGCTTTTCTTCGTTAGGAGCGACGATATAACCTGAAGAAGATTAGAAACATTCCATATGACCATATCATAATTTCGCCGTGCGATTTTTCCCTCTATCGATTTCCTCGAAGATCCATCTCGATCTCGAAACAGAAGAATACCTTTCAATTATTTATTATTACGCATTTTTCAGGTTATGGACAGAAACCTAAGGCGTGCTACGCGTAGCGCGCCTTATTCCTCCTAGTCTGTTATGATACAAAAGTACACTCTTTTTTCGAGAGCCCGTAACATGCAATCGTTCACCGCAATGTTACACCCCTTCGACTGCTGTAAATTCTCTTTGCCGATCACTCGCGACAAATTTTCCGGAATTCAACATTTCAAACGACTATTTATGTTTTAACTTTTAGATATTTCGTTAAAATGAATTGATTGATATCTGCTGAGGTATATATGTTAAAATATCTATAGTCAAACAAATCAAAATGAAAAATATACCTTTATTGTTATAGGCTTCTGACGAGCACTCTCACGGATGAGTATTATTATACTTCATGGCTACTGTAACTGCATTTTTGTTAATGAGGTTCATAAATATTGCATTTACAAACATCACTCGAAATCATTAGTAACTTTTATAAAAGTAACAAAAAATAAAACTTTTGGAGACTGCAACGTTGTTACTGCACCTGCGACGGCTGCGACTACCGTGCGAAGAGGGAAGTCGGCCGTCTCGCGTGCGCACGCGAAACATGTTTTGCAAAAAGTTTACTGAAAAGCATTTAAGTATTAAAATATTCATAAAATCGTATAAGGATTTGTAATAAACATTCAACTGTCACAGTGATTAAACAAATCACAGTGAAATAAATCATTAAGATATATAATAAGGTATAACTGAACCATTTTTGTTAAAAATGAAGACCTATAAGATATTTTAAATTATTGTATCCACATATTTAGATTATAATCTTCATTTAGATATAAAAAATTAAACATAAAAAAATGCTTTTTTTTAAGAGTCAACAGCTTTATTGTAAATTCTCCTCTCTGTAGTGTTGCTAATTATTATAAGAGATTTACTATTGCTAAATTTATTTAGGAAAAATAGAAATAAGAATATTATTGATTATTTTTAACGAAATAAGCGTTACTTAAAAAAAAAGTATAATCTGTTTAAAAGTCATTAATTAAAAAAATGAGCTGCACAAGCAGGGGATTCCGTAGCGCAGCGGGGCTATAGTGACGTGAACTTTTTCATTAAGTGTCAAGACAAATCTTTTATGATCTTATAATATAATATCTTGGCGTTTGTAGGATGCATAAATCAACTTGCTAATATAATAAATTTAACAACATACTTTATATCGTTTTCTTTATTTTCTAGAATAATGCAAAATATACAGTAATAATAATCATAGAAAATTCTTTATGCCACTAAAATAGTTTAGTGACAAACGAACAAAAAATTAAAGCATGTGTATGTTTTTGTAAATTTCACTTTTGTTGTATTCATCGCGATTTTTTACTTATTTTTTTTAATAATTTATCTAAAGAAAGATAAATCACTAGGAAAAGTATATATAGGTATCCATTTAAGACGTTTACAAGAATTTAAAGTTCTGAAAAAATCAGTTCTTGGACGTCTAGCGCTCTGAGGCACGTCTGCGAGGATTGGCTCACGTGGAACCAATAGCAAATCTTTAATGAATTTGTCTTTTTTATAATAGACTTACAAGCAGACTAGTCTCGAAATCCTACTTTGATGAAAATCGCGTTTCACATGTGTTGATTTTTGCTGAGTTACTGCGTCAAATTCACACAAGTTATTACTGTAAAGTACTTCAAGAAAAAAATGTATCGCATCTTCAAAGTAACTTTCACCATGTAACAACAACAAATTTTACAAAAGTTTTTTAATAATAATTAATAAATGATTAATTATTGGAAATTTTAAGCAGAATTAAAATTTTAAATGACACAATAATGTACATATCTGTATGATTTAGTATATTTGAGTACGTATTAGTACGTTACGTTACGTTCGCGTACATACGAAAATAAACTACTGAAATAACTATTGACAATACTATTGGATAAGCAACTGTTGAAACGCTGGTGAACTACTGATTAACTACTGACTGGCAACTACAGGTAAACTACTTGTAAATTACTTAGGAATTTTTTGAAATATTGGCAGTAGTTACCAATTTACTATTGGAATCAAGTAATTCATCAGAAGTTTTCAGTAGTTTGCAGTAGTTCTTACAGTAGTTTTGTCCAGTAGTTTATTTTTGTAATTCGTACGTTTTCATTATGATTTGGACATTTTGAAAATTTCCATTCGGGATGGTTAAAGCAAAACGACAAGTTATACGTACAACAAAATATATGTTTTCACAGTTAACCCGGTTATCTACATTTACTATAAACATTTTTTGCAATTATACAATTTTGGTAAAATAAGTCGCGCTGTTTTGCTGAAGTATGGCAGAAGAGAAGAACAAATACATCAGTATGATCACAACGACAAAAAATAAGTAGTAATTCATGTATGATGTATTACTTTACTTAAATCATTATTTTCTATTTTTAATTGATGATGACTTAAACTAGGTTTCAGTATTATTTTATATACATTTTTCTCTTTCAACCATCATAGTCGTGAAACACCGGGAGTTATTTTACAAATAACGTGTACGATAAACCAAAAAAATTTAAACTTAACGATAATTTTAATTTTTGTTAAATTTCCGTGAATACAGTATTATGTTGACTTATATCATTAATAATTCATTTAAAATACACTTACTGAATACTGCATTTAAAAATACTATATTTGTTTTTTACCATTACAAAAAATACTCTTTTTTTTTTAACGTACATTATGTGAATGCATACCATAACATGATTATCAATCTCTCAAATGCTTATGGAAAAAACTTTAAAAAGCTAAAATTAAGCTGCTCTTAAAAGCACCAACTGTATCCTAAAATTTCTATAAGAAAAAACTGAAATTTGTAGATGTTACATATCCTGCTGAAAATGCGATTTTCAGCGCTAACAAATTAAATGCGCTTTTATTATACTATAAAAAACGGTATATATCAACGAATATATTCGCCTGCGATTCGCTTAATAGTAACATTTTATCTTTTTTTCACTCTGCTTTATTTTTCAATAAGACGACTTTGAAAACAGTTTGCCGACAGCTCTTTGCGACGGTCAACTTGCAGCTTATATTCAAGTAATCGTAATTAGCTGTTTCTTTTTAACGCGTGTACGAACAATTATGTGATAACATGTAATATACTTTACTACCGGAAATACTTTTGAGCGATGGAGAAGTTAATTCTAAAAGAGTCAAACTCTTTATCCTTAAACACCTTTTTAGCTAAATCTGCGTAGCACGATGGGCTTAAATTAAGAGGCCAAGTTGAAATCTATTCATTTCAACTGCATACTTATCTATCTCTTCTTACTTCATTATTTTCATCATTACAATGCACAGTTTACGCGACACAAGTACTGAAAAATAGCAAGGACAAACTTTTACACAGTTATATATGTTCAATTGTTTATTTGTGAGTACCTGTTAAAGGCATAAATAGAAACATAAGAGGGAAATGACTAAAGAAAATTGAATGAATGCTAGAAACTTTGTGAGGAACATTTATCTTGAGTAATATTTAAAATGAATATTTTATAATTAAGCGCGTAATTTTTTTCTAGAATAATAAATTTTATATATCTTTTGCACAGACCTTTTGCGATTATTTCCATAAATTTTTTCTTTTTCTCGTCGTATAATTAAGTATACATGGCAGAAGTTTATCGAACATGCTACACATAATAGCTACAACTCGCATAAATGCTATATGTATATATATATAGTTTTTATGCACACAAGTCGTAAATTCAGTCCTTTGTCACGTGCTTAAGAAGTTTACGTATTAGCGCGAGAAAATCCAACACTGGCGTAGTTTTCTTAATGATGTAGTAAACGAAAGATACAAATGACGCCGTAAACCTCTCGATTGATTTATTTCGTCTCGAAGATACGAAGCTTACACTATACAGCATTCAGGTACAAATCTCACAAAATCAACACACTATTCAATGCATTTAATGCCATTATAATCATTACTCACACGTATATATTTTATGTAGTAGGTCCTATTAAACTTTTTTATCATCAATATTAATTTTTTTTTTTGCATCTTAATCTCGTTTTCATGGAAGAATTTGAATGTTCATAATAACACTAAAACTAGTCTATAACGATTCATCTTACATACTTTAAAATAAAATGATGGTAAATTGAAAAAATTAAAGATTCGTAAGAAAACTGAAAAGCAGTGGCGAGTGAGACATTACCGTAGAGACCGCACAGAATACGCATCGACCAGAGATCGACAGTTCGCACGTTTGATTAACCATTTAACGCCCATTTTATTTGTTAGATATAATTTTCTAGTTCGATTTCGATACGCACTACGCTCACCTGGTAAATGTATATACATATAAAACGGATAAGACATCGTACATCGATTGACTACACACATCGTTTCGAAATCGATCGTCATTCTGTGCTAACGATACGCAAAAAATTTCCGCGATCTATAAAAGCCTCGGGTTCTCGCGTTGCCCGCCGCCGCGCGGCTTTATCCGTTTCCATCTCGTATTCTTCGCTTCTTTGTTATCGAAATAAAAGTCGTGAAAGAGCTCACGAGGAAGTGAAAGATAAATAAAAAAATCGCCACTGTTTTTAACCGCGTGGAAACTAAAAGCGAAACGCAAATGTGACTCAAGAGTACTGAACGTGAATGCAAGTGGTCAAGTATGTAAGAGTAACATTTATTCAGGATTGTACGTTCGCCAAACGCGTCGGAGTTGTCGGCTGTATGTCCATTGTCCGACACACCCATCCGGCGATGTCGACGTTTTCCGACTCCGCCTTCTTGATCCATTCATGGTTCTGCGAATGAAAATGATAATTTTAGACGCGAATATAAGTGGCGCTTCTTTCAGCGAAATGTCAATGTTGCGGTAACAAAACTACTCGCATTTCGCGATAAAAGAAACTTTAGCGTTTCATACGCGAACCTACCATGAGCGTTTTCAGATCCGCCCTCTCCGCAGGATTTTTTTTCAAGCAACGATTGACGAAGTCAGTGAAAGTGTCGCTGAAAATTCCAGGAGGTAACTTCGGTGGCGGCTCGTTCACGATGTAGTCAAGTAGCTCGAATATCGCCATGGGACGAGGACTACTCGGATCTGTATACAAAAAAATTATAAAATAGTACCTGATATCAATACGGAGATCGTATGCGACTAGTTGTCGTTTTATTATTTAGTAAATTTGGGATCAACTATAGTAGTCAATACTAAATAGCTTTTTTTTTTTAAAAAAAGTTTTTTCTCGCCATAACTTGATTTCTACCTCACTTGGCCAGTACATCATCCTTTGATATGCAAATGAATCGTTAAGTTTTTACATTAATGTTTAGAAAAGTAAGAAAAAACTGCCGCTTTAAATTTGCTTATAAAAGTTGCAATTTATGCAAAAATGTCAGTAAATTTTATGAGGTTGAAACACGTTTCTTCAAAATTCCCATATTACATCGTAATTTTTATAAAAAGTACAGGTGGTTCTTTGCTAGGGGCTGCGAATCAAAATTCTAATAAACCTGTCAGTTAGAATATTGAAAAATTCTTTCTCCAATTTGCAGTCCAATGCACTACAATGCCGGCTCGTTTAATTTGACATCTTTATAAATATATAGTACCTGTCAAAATAAAAACAAAAAAAGTAAAACACCAATACCTCACGGATTAAATAGAATGTTTCATCCCTTACAGAAAAAACTACAGTCAGTATAAACTATTTGTAATGACATTATAGTGTAGAGAAGAGAAACAATTTGTACTGGGGATGCAGAAATACTAGAGTGAGAAAAATAAATAGGAAAATTTACTATAAATTATTTAAGATGAAAAACATTCAATTTTTTAGTAAAATTAACGATAACAATTATGGTAATTTTTATCACGTTTCAAGTCTGTCTTCCACCTTCAAGAATTTACAGTAAATTTTTCTCTACTATTTTCTTCAGTATATATATAAAAAAAAAGAGAAAAAAAAAGATGAGTATCGATTACAATTTTTTCTGTTAGGAAAGCAAGCGCCAATCATCTGCGAGGATCTTTCGAGTCCGCTGTATCTCGGGAACGACACGTTACCCTGGTGGCTGTCGTACTCGAAGCGAGCCGGGTTCCTGCTGTGAGAAGGCGACTGGGTCGTCGGCGTGGAGACGCTGTTGCTCGTGGGGTTGTCCGAGGCCGCGCTCGGCTGTGTGCCGAAGATCTGGGCGATCGTCTTGTCGTCCGGTGGCGGTATCGGGTACATCCCGATGGCCATCTCCACCAGGGACAAGCCCAGCGACCAAATGTCGCTCTGCACCGAGTAATGCGTGCCTTGCAGTCGTTCCGGCTTTAAACAAAAAGTTTCAGAGTTATATATCAAATTTATACGCACTAAACTCCTGTCATTTAAAAAAAGAATTATGGTTGTCGTTTGAACGACTTTTCCTACTAGAGTTGAAAAAGTACGTGTTATTTGTATTAAAAGAAAATACGACATGATTACACAAACAAAAGCCTGGTTTCGTCAGAAATTTAATTTTCCGTGTAAGGGTAGAGTCAAGTCAGAAAAAAAATTCTTTATTTTCCATTCTACATGTATAGAAAAGAAAAAAAAATTTTCAGCCTATCTAAAGCAATTTCTGCAGAGATATGGTTAAAAAAGTATTAAAAACAAGGGCTTAGTAAAAATGTCTCCTACGGGGAACCATTTGTGGTAGAAACAT
>UXGC01002725.1:0-10347 GCA_900480045.1 Eurytoma adleriae
ATATTTAACACAATTTTTAAAATTTGTTTTCAAAAATTTTTTAACCGAGCGAGCGTTAGCGAGCGAGGTATGTCGCTGGTTAAAAATTAAGATAATGGAGCAATATATCATTTTTCAGGAAGCTACGTGCCAATGAATTGGCAGCGGTTTTTTAAATATGATTTGATGTAAAAAAAGTTTTTTACACCCGACAGAGCAAATTTTTCAGTCCAAAGTAGTGTGTAAAGTACTTTTGTACTCTGTTATTAGTGTGTAAATGTTATTCTGACTTTTTTAAAAAACTTTTTAAATACTTTTTTAACAATTGCAAAAATCACATGTAAGAATTAGTGTAAAAATCATAACTATTAGGTAAATATAAAAAACTAAATTTCTTGTAAAATAACAGCAGAAGAAGCGCTATAGTTATTTTGAAATTGTTTTTAGATATTTCATAATTTAGTTTTGTCAGTGTTTCTGTTTCTGGGGCGAGGCTTCGCCCCCCTCGCCTCCACAGGACCCCCTCCCCCTGTCACCACTACCTTCAACCGAATGTCGCGTATTCCCTTCCACTTACTACTTGTTCTTTCTACGTAAATTTGCGCACCAATTGTAAATAATTATTTCGCTACACGGGCGTAACGTTTCCGTCCTCTTCGACGCGCCTCGTGCGGAAAAGTAAACTTTACGCCCTTGTAGTGAAAATAACTATTAGAGAAAAGCACGTTTAAAGTTTTAGACATCTATTATGCTCCGCTAGAGGAACTTCTCATGCGGAAATTTGGTTTTATGAATAAAAGTTTCTAAAAGTTTCTAAAAGTTTCAAACTTTTATAAGTTTTTATTTTTTAGCTTCTATTTATAAAGTTACTATATAAGTACTTTTTTAAAAAGTTTATAAAAATGTATAAAATTTTACAAGACTTTATACAAGTTTATAAAAGTTTTGAAGTATCACTTGACTTTTGACAAATATACATACAAAAAGTTTGCAATAGTTAATAAAAGTTTATATAAGTTAATAAACGTTAATGTAAGTTAATGAAAGTTTTCAATTATCATGTAGCATCTTTTGACAAACATATAAAAACGTACAAAAAGTTTATAAAAATTTATAAAAGTTTATAACTTATTAGAAAATACTATTTCTGCTTGGATTACAACTCCATATAACTTCGGGAATTTTCCTCTAAATCTCATAAAAATTTAACATATTTTTGAGATGTGCGACTACAAGAAAACGAAAAAAAAAATATATCGTTTTTCAAAGTTGTCAGACCATACGATAACCTCCTTAACCTTATTTAACGATAAGGGAAAAAGCACGTCTGTAAAAAAGAAATCTGTAAAATGATCTATTATAAAATCTATAATGGTAAGTAAAACATAGATCATCATTACTGTATGCAACCTGTTGTCACCCAAGTCGTATCTAATAAGAAATTATTGTATCTATTTTACGACTTTGAAATGCAACAATAAAAAATCACTTAAAATTACATTTGAAAAAGAACAATAAATGAAGGATAAAAAATAAAATATTTATTTCTAACCTGGAGTATAATTGATCATCATCCAAGTAAGTTTTTCTTGTATACCCAGGAAGAAAGATCCAGTTACATTGACTTCTGGGCCATTGATCATACTACCATTTACTATGTACTCAGGGTAATTTGCAAAATATCTTGCCTGAAAATATCTTTTGTAATCATTGCTTTCACGATCGAATTCAACTTCATTGGTATTAAGATTCACGCGACCTATTAATTTTCCTGATTCTTCCGGTAAGAAGCTGCGTTTATATTGAGCTGTATTAATCGCCTCTATCAAAACAGATCTATTTTTCCTAAAGTAACCTCTCACATCTAAATCAAGATTAGTTTTTGGATGTAGACCAGTAACTAAATAGGAATATTTCCATTCATTCGGTAAATCACTTTCGTCTCTTATAATTGTTGATAAAACAAGCAATTTCTCTTCAATTTTGGAGTAGTCGACAGTTAACTTTACATTCAGAAGATCTTTATGATCTTTACGTGCTAATTTTCCAACAATCTGTACATCTTTTTGAAAACTTGGATGTTTTATGTTTAATGCTACCAATTGCTCAAAAGTATTATGTTTTACTGTAGAGTTTATCCAATTAAAAGAAGCTCCTAATGTTTTTGGAGTTTCTAACTGATTTTTCCAAACTAAAGATGCATCTGAATTAAGTTCTGAATCTGTGATAAGGTAAGAACCATTGAGAGTAAAATTGCGATGGGGATAAATTATACTTAATATTACAAATTGATTTTCTATATCTTCTGTTGTTTTATTTAAAATATTAATGTGATATGACACCCAAGCATCTTCAGCCAAACTGAGGGAGCTGTTTTGATCGAATTCTCCAGGTAAGATATTATAGTGGGTACAAAATTTAACTGTCCTATTAGAATGAATAGCAGTCAATTTTATCTCTTGCCCCGTATGAGTTTTGCGTATTCTTGATGTACCAGAAATGTTAAATGCTGAAATATTATTTAATTGATAGATATTTACCTGTAAATAAAAAAATTAAGTTCTTAAAATATTAATACAATTCAAAATTATAAAAATAATTTTCGTTAAAATATTTAATTCAAACATTACCTCTTTGTACTCAATAGTTGGATAATTGGTACCAGCATTACCTGCACTATACTCATATTGATTAATGTAAATTATTCCAATGGGTTTATAAGAATTTTTAATAGTGATTTCAATATTGTCTCTGTCAAAGCCTGCGTATGATTCACTTTTACTCTTGTACTGACCGTCCAGAATTTTATTTTCATTATAAATAAGTTCTGAATAACCAGTTGTAATTAAAGGACGTTTGTTATAACCGTATGTGACTAGACCAATATGTCGAGTATTTAATGGAAATTCAACCCTAAAGTAACCATTAAGATCTGAATCAAGTCGTTTACTTTGATATGAGTAATCCGAATCAATGAGTGCTGAACTGTTTTGCCAATGTAGCTGAATAAATCGTTTATTATTTTGTCTGCAAAATGACAATTCAATTGAATGATTATAATAAAGATTTCATTACATTTTCTAAATCTTCTACTTCGCTAGCATTGTATTCAGTTATAACAAATATTAAATATACTTACAAAGTAGTTAGTACAATAAATTTACATTCTATGTGAGAAAAGTTTGGTAACGGTGTTTTTGCATTAAGAGTTCCATTAATATTCATTAAACTTTCATATAGTATATTTGCAGATCCAATGCATTTGTGTGCAGGATAATGGAGATTTGTATTAATTATAGCATATCGTTCTGATTTGATGTCATATGTTGCAGTTAGAATAATTGTTTCTTCTTTCAAGAATTTTGGAGTAAAGAGAGAATATTTTAAGTTGACTTCTTTACTATCGTAAGTCACATTAAATAAATTATTAAGAGTTTGATTCGAGTGTAAACCCCATGTCAAACGTAGATGTCCATCAATGTCATTTGTATCCATTTTTATCTAAAACAATAAAATAAAATTAATAATGTTGAAATAAATAAAATAATATGTGCTAGTCAATAAAATCAATAAAAGGCTTTAACCGCACTTGACGATATATCGCGAAATAACTAGAAATCAATCACTTTAGTTTATCTAATGAAAACTATCAATGAATTATTGATATTCAAATTATTAAAAACACATCTATGACCTAAAATTAAAAATATCTGTGATCATACCTGCGCGAAATATTCATATTTCACGCATTTATGATATAAAATAGTGTATGTAATCTACTTAAGGCTAGAGTATTGTCGAAAAGAAGAATTCTATAATTTTCAAGATATATTTATAGAAATGTAAATATGTTTAAGTAGTATAAAGATAAAGCAAAATATAAATTTTTAGCCTATTTCAATGAATTTCTATTGAGTTTTGCTTTAAAGGTAGTAAAAATAAGAGCTTAACAAAAACGTTCCTATGTTCAACTATTTGTTCGAAGACTTCAAACCTGAAAAATTTGAATATGTTTCAGTGAACGCTACAACTCTAGTTTAAGTTAATAAAAAGCAAAATATTTCACATATTATGTACTTTTAATAATATAAAAAAGTAAAAACTAGACCCAAAATTAAATTTTTGTATACAAAAAAATCCTCCGAAGAGTTGTAATGTTCAATGAAACGTATTCAAATTTTTCAGGTTTGAAGTCTTTGAACAAATAATTCAACGTAGGAACTAGTTACTACCATTAAAGCATAAATCTATAGAAATTAATTGAAATAGGATAAACATCATTTATATTTATATGCTTTATCTTTATACTACTTAAACATATTTACATTTCTATAAATATATCTTGAAAATTGAAGATTTTTTTTTCTAATTTTTAGAACCATACTCCAGCCTTAAGCAATCTAAAAACATTATGCAATTCAATTTTTATTTTTAATTACTAATATTAAATTGAATAGATCTATTTTATATTTTCTTTAAAAATTAAAGTAAAATAACTATTTATTACTTACTGAGCCATCAGAAGCGTAATTTGATTGATCAGCACTATATCCAACAACATAAGATATGTT
Source organism: Eurytoma adleriae (assembly GCA_900480045.1). Classification (NCBI taxonomy): domain Eukaryota; kingdom Metazoa; phylum Arthropoda; class Insecta; order Hymenoptera; family Eurytomidae; genus Eurytoma; species Eurytoma adleriae. The sequence goes on from UXGC01002725.1 coordinate 4,551, forward strand.
TCTGCGATCACTGTTAGTATGATAACTAATAAGTATCTTATGTATATCTTTGTTAGGTTCCGGAATTTTAAAGGTTAATATCGCATCGATATTGTTTTGATCAAAAAGCCCTATAGTGGCGTTGGTGGCGAACTCCCATTTACTTTTGTCTACGTTTATGTCAAATCCAATATCTATATTTTTAAAAGCCTGTTTTGGATTTGTATAAAAAGCAACGATATTTATGTCTTTTCCATTTTGTCCATCTTCTTTGTGTTCAGCAACAAAATTAAGAAATAGATCAGAAAAGTAGTACAGACGCCAAATAAAAGAGAAAAAGCCAGAGTCTTCATTAAACTGATGCTTAATACGAATGTTACCAGTTGTACTATCAAGCAAAAGATTGCTGTCTAATTCTATATTTTTGATTTCTTCCCATGGCGTTTTACTATGAAAGTAAACAGTAGTATTACCATTAATTTGGACATTCATAAATGTAACAAAACTATACAACTGATTGCTATCTTCGTACAATTTCGCTCTTAAATCCCAATTTAAACAATTTATAAGATTTATTTTAATATTTCCATGCATCTTTTCCCTTTCTCCTTCGATATATAAACCATACTTTTCACTTTTAAACCTTACATTTATTGGTTTCTTCTCTGCCCCTTCTCTAGGAATTATAAAAAGATCTATTGATGAAAACTTTTCATTATCTATTTTAATATAAGTGGTTATCGTAAAATTTTCATTTATTTCAGAATTTGTCAAAATGCCATTTATTTGAAATAAATCATTATTCATCTTTTTAAGTCTTCCATGCATTATCAAGTGTCTTGGTAAAGAAGGTGTATCTAAACTAAGATCTATTTCATCATTCTTTAATTGGCTAATAAGTAAATATTCCTTATCATTGTGATGTTTTAAATAAACTTTTCCGGACATACTACTATCTAAATGCATTGAATTATTATAGAGAATGGAAATTTCTACACCAATCAAAGGTTCGCACCAAGTATCAAAAACTATTGATCCTTTTATTATGTGTTGCTCTTCAATTGACCAACTTGCGCGGAATTTTCCCTAGAAATAGTAACAGTACATTTTAAATATTTTAATAGATTTTAGTAGACGGTACTATTTAATTACATAAAATTAGCATTACTGATTTTTCTTTTAATCCTGCAATATTAAAAAAAAATTCTAAGAATTTTTCATTGTCAGTGAAGTCCTTTTTGGCATTTATTTTTGTCTTAGGGATCGTCAACATTGGACTATTTAACATCGTTTGTAGTGCGAAATCTATATAATTTGAATCTTGCTGTAACAAAAATGTTAAATTATTTTTATAGCATGTACTTTTTTATGATAATCTGAAATAGTCAATGTAAAGTAGTAAATCTATATTTCAAGTGAATTCAAAATTGTACGCTATTATCCAGATATAGAATCTACAGTGACTACACCTCGTTTATATATTTTCATCCGGGATATTTTTAATAAAGTTTAAATTGATATTTTGACACAAGAAAGTATTAAATTCTAAAAGATACTGATATCGCGCACTCGATGGAGGCGCTCTCGCAACACCCTCTGACGTGGGCTATAGTGTAGGTATTATATTACCGCCAATTTCGCGTCGGCCTTTTCAGAGCTTGAGTTGACTCGACCGAGCAATTTTTGTCCGTCTGGTTTAAATTTCCCCGGTGCAAAGTTAACTTTGCACTTTGGAAGATCCTGTCAACGGAACAAATTTCATGACCAGACGCGTCTGTGCACCACGGTTTCTAACCTAACCTCTAATCCTAACCGATCAATAGCTTTGGTTGTTCTGCAGTGTATGATTGTATTCCCAGTTCGACGGCCAGTGAGTCTTGTGCAATTTTCTCGAAGTCCAATGTTTCGGATTCCAGGAGAATCTAATGGCGTTAGTTACCTGTTGGGATCCAAGCGGGCCAATAATTTCAAAGTTCAAAGTTTTTTAATTGTAACTACGGTCCCGTAAGGCCAACTAGTCGCACCGTATTCATATCTTGAATTGTCGTTGAGTCAGCATCCAAAAAGGCGTAGCAGTGGGATTTTCTCTGCGGTACCCGCATACTTACACAGTATTAGCATAGGCATAAGCATAGGTGAAGATTATAATAGTTACAATACTCAACAGTAATATCTACGCACCGATTTCTGTCTTGAGGCTTCACGTCTTATTTCCATATCGATAGCCCGAGCTACTAGTTGCCGCGTACACTTATCGTCGCCTGCTTCTTCGCGATTGCCCAACTGATTTGGCCGGCGCTCTTTGTCGGTACTTCTGTTTTGACTGCCCGAAGTGACTGACAATACTCGTCCTGCATGCCTTCTCCACTCGTTTATCAAAAAAGTTTGCCAAACCTTCCTATTCTGTGTACGCAAAAATTATTGCCTCTGGAATTTTCTTCAGCACGTCGCAAATAAGTTCCAGATTGTGTAGATGACCCAAGTCTCCGATTTTACTGCCACGGTGCAATTTTTCACTTTGTATAAAATAAATCTTGAAGTGATTACCAGTTTCGACGCGATGGAGTTTATGTATGACTGATACAATACTTTCTAGAACTCCACCCGAATTGCCAAATCCCAGTACCAATATATCCGTGATAGTAAATGCCCTACTCGCACTGATAATCAAGACGTCGGTGGTCTGTTCCACGTCATCCTTTAAGGCTGGTCTAAGGCGAACCTCATTTTTGTCCGTATATCCTCCAATGGGAGACGACATCTCAAATGTTTTCAAATTGAGGCCACTTGAAGCTATCCCTGAAAATGTCGGAAGCTCAGCGAGATCCAGCTCGATCCTCCGGTTATTTTGACCGCACGTCGCCTTATCATGGCACGTTTTTCTTCGGCTTGGAGCATAAACCGTCTCTGCTTGTAAGATAAGCACATGCTTTGCTGAGATCCCTCGGCATCGGACGTTACATGAGCACCTTCTTATCATCCACCCGAAGTAGTAGACATTGCACCAAATCGGCATTTCACTTTCATCTTGTCATTGCACTCGGTCATTCACCCGCCTACGATGTCGAATTTGTTAGTACTGATCCGTGTTTTGGTACCTCTTTGCTCAGGAACGCAGCGGGTGGTGAAGTAACGAAATATCACATAAAATTTATTTAATTCCAAATGCAATTTTATAAGTGTCTGAGAACTAGAACATTTATTTTAACAATAAATGGCAATACTTTTCGACTGATCGATCTAACCGTCCAGTTCGGTGGTTAACGAAAACCCGATTCTCTCACGCTGATAGCGAACGATCGGTGGCCACGCCCTCGCAGCGCACTCTATCGCAGGTTCCAGTGGTCGCGCTATATTGTCGCTAAATTTCGTATTGGCTTTTCAAATGCCCAAACTGATCCGACAGATCCATTTGCATCTGTCTGGTTTCAATCTGGTTTACCTCAATTTTCTGATATCGCTGAATGGAACTTTTGACGTTAATTGTGTCCTATCCATCGAAAATACCCTTGAGTTTTCATCAAATAATACGCAAATTCGATTCTCTAATGGATCAGGAAACAGAAAGTGAATGATAAAAGTCAGTAGGACCAAATTGCACAGTCTTCACTATACGAAGTTTATATTCGCGTATTCAAATGCCTTCCTACACAAATTACCATCTCGCAATTTCGCAGATTCCTGCAGGTAAAGTCTATTTAAAGCATGAACAAGCATTGCGGCTACTGTGTGCTCATCCTCTGCGATAATATTTTCCGTATCTACTGGAGATGAGTCTGCAAATAACAGTTGATTCTTAAATTCTAGCTCCTGCACTAGCCTTGATATTTGCGGTAATGCGTCAGAGACTTTTAATATCAAGAAGTAGTCGAGCCAGATATTATAGGTTGGCAATATAATGCTTTACGGTAGTTGTTCACTAAGATGTAGACTTTCCAGAAAAAAAATCTTAACTCTCTCTCTCTCTCTCTCTCTCTCTCTCACTCCCTCGATTTATCTTTTTCTCTCTGTGCGAGGCGATCGCCCCATGGATTCGCGTATGAATGCGAACGTGTATTCCGACCTGCTGCCGCATGGATTATTTTGTATTTGATTTTATTTATTGAATAGAGGATAGTTAAATTAATATTCGTTTATTCATAATTCTCCTGTCAACGTCCACGTCCCCGTCAATTCGTCACGACCACCGACAGCTGGTAGGGTGATACATTCATGTAGACCGCGGACGTGATTTCTCGATCCATTGCAGTGCGAGTCCCGGACTCGACAGAGTTTTACTTATTCTAAATTTTTAGAATAAGTATTTGAAAAACTGTTCAGCCTATAATGACATTAATTTTCAACAATTTAAGTCAAACTCAACAAAATTTTAACATTGACATATCTTAAGATAAAATAGGCCTAGAGACTTCTAACTGAGACCATTTTGTTAAAAAATTCATATATTTTTATACCATTAAAAGTATATTTTGTTATATATTAAAAATTTCTTTTCTTAAGATATTTTATAAAGAAAAATGTAAAGGTGGTGGCACGCCTCAAGAAGTTTTTACATTGTTTTATTTTATTTACTGTAATATTTTTATTATGTTACACTTACCTCCAGAAATCCAAAAATATCTAAAGTACTATTTACAGATAATACAGTAAGATTTAACTTGTGATAATTTTCATCGATTTCTAATATGCATTTGCAATTCATAAATTTCAAAAATTGTATTGGCGTTTTTAAATCAAATTTCAAAAAGTGTAGATGTGGATCTCCTTCATCTATTTCTTGATATGTGTAATTTATTTTAATGCCATTCTGTGAAGGAATCAAATTAAATATTGCTAATTTAGATGAAACAAAACAATTATATAAGTGTATTATTTATTTTACCTGAATCCATTCAGCATGGTTTTTTACGTTGAAAGTAAGGTTCATTAAGTAAACAGAATTTTCCATATCTGCTTTTAAAGAATACGCTGATACGATTTCAGATGCACAAGCAAATGGTGTTTCAAGGCTGAAATCGTTTTTAATATTAAAAAAGTCTTCCAAGAAGAAACGATCTTCCATAATAATAAGACCGGACGGAATTTTTAATGATGCTAAAATTTTATCTGTATAGCCTTCACGGTCAAAATCTAAAGATCCTACAACTGTTTCAATAATAACTGCATCTATCTGAAAATGTATACAATGAAAATTATTAATTAAAAGTTTTCTTGTTGAGATAATTTTTATTTTAAAATAATTTTTTATTTGTGCTAACAAAGAGATTGTCACTCTTGTTTGAGTCTCGATTTTAAGGAGAAACTTGACATATGAAAAAGTTAAGGAATTAAGTTTAACGCTGAAAATTTTCATAACGCAGTTATACCAAAGGTCATCAGACGTTGAAAATAACTTTGAAAACCAAGGTATTGCTCAGCGCGCGAGCAATAGCTTCGCTACGACAGTTAGAAATTATTTCTAACATGCGTCGTATATCTATATGCAGAGGCGAAAAATGTATGGGAACCCCTAAAAATCTCGCAGGTTTAGTGATAAAACAAAAAAACAAATGTCATGCCCGTCATAAGTAACTTTCAACGTGAAATCCAATGGGTATCTTAAATTTGAACTTGAACCTCATTTTCTAGGATTAGAAATAAAATTATAAAATTCAGGTCTGATCCGGTTGAAAGGCACCGATAAAACCTAAAAAAAAAAAGTTTTATCTGGTTGAATTCGGTTTTTGCACCCAGAATTTTCTATAGAACATAATAAACTTTTATTTTAATTGGTATTTATAAGGTTTTACATTTTCAGTAATTTTTGAATAAAAAATAA
>UXGC01002726.1:0-10345 GCA_900480045.1 Eurytoma adleriae
ACCCTGCTGGGAACTGAGCTGGGAACTGAGCTGGGAAGTGAGCTGGGATCTGAGCTGGGAACTGAGCTGGGAACTCAGCTGGGAACTCAGCTGGGAACTGAGCTGGGGACTCGGCTGGGAACCCAGCTGAGATTTCAGTTGGGAACAGAGCTGGGGACTCAGCTTGGAACAGAACTGAGAATTCAGCTGGGAACCCTGCTAGGAAATCAGCTGGGAACTGAGCTGGGAACTGAGCTGGGGATTCAGCTGGGAACTGAGCTGGGGATTCAGCTGGGAACTCAGCTGGGAACCCTGCTGGGAACTCAGCTGGGAACTGAACTGAAAATTCATCTGGGAATTGTGGCAATCATATCAGAAATAAAAATCAGCTGGTAACTGAGCTGGGAACTCAGCTGGGAATTGAGCTGGGGACTCAGCTGGGAACCCTGCTGGGAACTCAGCTGGGAACTGAACTGAGAATTCAGCTGGGAACCCTGCTGGAAAATCAGCTGGGAACTGAGCTGGGAACTGAGCTGGGGACTCAGCTAGGAACTGAGCTGGGGACTCAGCTGGGAACCCTGCTGGGAACTCAGCTGGTAACTGAGCTGGGGACTGAGATGGGGACTCAGCTGGGAACCCTGCTGGGAACTCAGCTGGGAACAGTGCTGGAGACTCAGCTGGGAACTGAGCTGAGAACTCAGCTGGGAATTGAGCTGGGGCTCAGCTAGGAACTAAGCTAAGAACTCTGCTGGGAACTGAGCTGGGGACTCAGCTGGGAACTGAGCTGGGAACTAAGGTGAGAACTCAGCTGGGAACTCAGTAGCGAAATGTGGACAAATTAAGAGCTCAGTTCTTTCAATGTTACTTCTTTTTCCTTCTTGTTCCTGACATGTACATATATTTAAGCAAATCATCTTCTTGTGTTCTATTTTTGTTCCTTCTTACACCTTCTTTCGTAAACTGTTTTGAAGAATTCCAACATTATTCCTTTTACGTAACCTTCAGTATACAATTAAAAACCTTTTGAAATTAACCAGCTATCCAAATCTTTGTCTTGGATATCTTTTAGGACTGAAGCTATTGGTCACTTTCCCACTCTGCTTGCCCCTCCATTTCATTCAAAAATTCAAAAATTCCCTTAAGACCTAGTTGTAATTTTTAATTTGGTGTAAGAAAATGTCACTCATGTTTCCACAGTCTATTAACTTAATGTGTAGTTAATGTAATGTGTAATACTGATCAGAAAGGCAAATAATAAATGATAGTTTTATTATACTAATATCACCGATTAAAAAGTAGAAAAATAACTAGCATACAAGTACATGTTCTAGTTTCAAGAATTATTGGGTAGAAAATTGTCTAAGAGAATAATCTTCTTAGAATAAGAAATAAAATAATTTTTATTAATAACAAAATTATTAATATTAATGTACATATTAAAAAATAGATAAAATATTTACTGCAAGAACATAATCCTCTTATATTAGTACCTTTCATGAAATTATTGCCCGAAATTCGAAAGATTTTTCTCGGTGAATAAAATATAAACTAAAGACTATTACGGTAAATTAAAGCGATAAATCCTCGTAAAAGTCGTTAAATTATTTAATTCATTGAGCATCAGTGAAACAAACGGTCACAGAGCACTCCTTTGATTTCCCATTGTACCGGCATCAATTATCGGCGCGGCCGCATGATAATTGGTACGTTAACCCCGGCGGCTTTGTCCCTATTGTAACCCTAATCATGTCGGATCTATCCTAATGTCAGTTGAGTGGAAAAGGTAGCGGAGACCCGGGTTCACCCCTCGGGTACGCGTCGCGAAATTCCTTCGATTTCGGATATTATGATAATCTGATAGTCATCGCGGTTGTTGCACCCTCCATACGCTGCGTTCTTGGAGACTCTTTTTTTATTCTGCTGTCTCAGGCAAAAAAATTTTCGATTATCGAAACTATTAACGGATGATCCCAATTATTTTATCGTCAATTTATTGCTTTATTTTGAATGAAAGATTTTGTTGTGAATATGATATAAAACTATTTTTCAACTTTTTCATCTCAGCTTTATGACGTATAAGTTTTTTATAAGGGAGATATTGAGAGTTTCCAAGGAGAGCACCAAACTTAAAATAGAAAACATACTTTCAATAAAAAATCATCTCGAAATAGAAGGTAGGTGACTTTGATTCATCTTCGGATTCATCCTCTTTCGTATGGTAAAGCATTCAGAATGTGACCGAATTGTGGGTTTCGTGCATATTAAAATTTACAATTTCATTCATAGTAAATGATCCATACACTGCTTTACACTGCTTCAGCGAGCTTGTAACATGTTTCATGTAAAAACTAATCTAAAAATTCCTCCATTCATTAACGAATAAGCTAAAAAAAATTAACATTAAATTTAACAACGAAAAAATGGTTACTTTTTATAGATGGGAAGAAAACAGTCTTATTGTCAATCTTCCTCAATTAAACTTCTTTTAATTGAACCTTTTTGCACTACCCTGCCATCTACTAGTTGTCAGAACATAAAAATCTAAAAAACTTGACTAAACATCTCCCTAAATACCGATCGATCTCAGCAGACTATAAAAAACCGTTTATGACTACACACCCCACTATTACTTCTCCCCAAAAACTTTATTTCCTCTGAGATTCCCACACCAGTGAAGCGGGTCAAGCGAAAGGAAAATAATACGGTTGACACCACAAACTTAAGCTCGACCTACACAGCAAAAACGCCTGCTAATCTGAAGCTCGAGTCTCTTCATTACCCGTCGCTTCGGACCCTCCGCAAAAGTGATCTCTCGTCCCCAAGTCAAGCACGAAGCATTTACCCCCCATGATGTTAGCGCCGATTCCTCCTGCACCGTGGGAGGAATCGGGACACCGGTGCCCTTTTGCGAGGGTGGAGAGTGATGCGCACGGGCCGCTATCTTAATGGGGCTCTAATTTACGGGCGGCGCGCTCGCCGGGAGCCGTGATTGTCGATAAACAATGCTCGCCTCTCGACGTGTTCGATGCTCCAGCGCGGATGTTCCAGCCCCGGCGGCGCGTCGACAGAGGGCTTTTGTGCCCTTTATCGGAACGAGCAATTATTTGGAAGTCCCGAGGAGACGCTGGGACGAACGCTCGAGTTGTACCCATGCCAGTTTTGTTCCAGTGTCACTGCGGGTAGCTACTGGTGTATTGTTTCTCTGGATTTTCGATACTTTGCCAGACATTGACGACGGTTGATCGATAGACTATTATCTTTAGTGGGAAAATTACGTGCATGGTTAATTGAAATTTTGCTGCTTTACAATATTAAAGTGATAATTAAATATTTTTTAAGTTATTATTTTTTTAAGATATTCATGAATACCAATGAAAACTCAATACGATTTATATTTATCTTTAAATGTAATGTTTATTTAGTTCATCCGTAAAAGCTGTACTCAAATTTACTGGACAGCGTATTCAATCTTTTACGAGTCTGCTCTACTTTCTCTACAAATTATAGTAGTTTTTAAAATAATATTTTTCTCAGTGTTCTGCTTTCGGATACGCAGAAAAAATTTATCGCTACCGGTTTTTGAAAAGGAATTACCTAAGTTTAATTTTATTTTAAAATGCTTTAAAAAGGATTAGAATTATATTTAAAATATTTCATTAAATAATGAATGAAGACTCGAGAATTGCTATTGGAGAATTAACTTATATTAAAATATTACAAAAAGAACATTTCTTACAAACACACTTCATTTTAGCAAATTTATGTACTATCGATTGCATGCCTAGAATCCGCATTAGCATTTAGAACGAGAACTTCAATATCAGATTGTAAAAGAAAGTTTCTACTCATTACCGATCGATAACGTCGATAAAGTTAACTTAATAATCATCTCACTTTATTATGTTCACGCACAATGATCTCCCAACCATGCGGCTATTCCTCAACATGGCTGTTTTCCGCAAAGAAAAAAAGAAAAAACTGCTTCCAATAAACATCAAACCGTCGAGTGGCGTCGAAAAAGTCCGCGCACAAACTTCAATAACCGCAAAGTAAGCCGCGTAGTTCTCTCTCTCTCTCTTTCTCTCTCTCTCTCTTTCGCTCTCACTCTCACTCTACTTTTCTCTTTCTCTTTCTCTACTCACTCACTCTCCGTCACATTCTCTCGTTCTTACTCACTCATTATCTCTCTCAGTCTCGCTCTCGCCCACTATTTCTCTTTTCCTCTTTCTCTTTCTCTTTCTCTTTCTCACTCTTACTCACTCTTTCTCTTTCTCTAAAACTCTTCCTGACACTATCCAGCACTCTCATTCTATTCCTCTCTCTCTCTCTATCCCTCGCTCTTTCTCTCTCTCTCCCTCACACACTCACACACACACACACACACACACACACACACACACACACTTCTACTATTTTACACACTCTTACTTCTACTATTTCTTACTCTCACTCTCTCTCTTTCTCCCTCACTCTGTTTCTCTCTCACTCTCTCACTCACACTCTCTTTTATTCACTCTTACTAACTCTCTCTCTCACTCTCTCTCACTCACTCTCTCTCTCTGTCTGTTATTTACTGTCACTCACTCTCATTCTCTCTCTCATTCACTCTCACTCACTCTTTTTCTTTCTTACTCTTTCACTTTCTCACACTCTCACACTTTGACTTCTACTATTCCTTATTCTCACTCGCTCTCAGTCCTACTATTTCTTTCTCTCCCTCAATCTTTCTCTTTTTTACTAACTCTCTTCTCCCTCGCTTACTGCTCACTCTCATACTTTCTCATTCTCTCTCTTCTCATTCTTCCCACCCCCTTTCTGTTGACGAGTATAGAAAGAAAAACAGCGAGCTTTGTGCCGACCATGCAGATGCATTGCAGGCCACCCGATGGGAGTAAAACTTCCATGCGAGGCCGAAGAAAAGCCATCGATCATGTCAGTGCACGGGGCACCGGTGAAAGTCAAAATACCGCTCTGTCTCCCGGGAGCGCTCGATTCGGCCGGGGCTCCTGCGGTCGCGTTTCGATTTGGCGCAAGGCTGACGACAGCGGTGCAGGGGAGTGCAGCGGGTGGGGGTGGAGAAAAAAACGATAACTCCGAGTGGAGCAGGTAAATAAGTGAGCGTCGCTGCGGTCGACGGAAAAGAGGCAGAATTGCTGCTTGTATACACATGCGGTTGCGGTTTTTTCAAACGCCTGCTGCGATGTTTATGTGGGATATCGAATGTGTACAGGTAGTGGTTGCTGTAAGAGTCGTATGCATGCGAATTTCTGCAGTTATGCAAATTTCAAGTGGACAATTTATTCATAGATTCGTTTGTATAGTGAAATTTAAATCTACTTGTTAATGAAGAAAAAAAATATAAGTAAATATGTATCTGCATGTAAAATTGTTCTGTAAAAAATAAACAAAATTGTTGTATTGAGTACTGAATATTTGTTTTCAGAAAAATAAATTTTTCAACTTCAGAGAATTATTTTGGAGAAAATTTTTATTGATTCAACTAAATGCATATTTAAAACCGGAAAATGTAGAATATCAAAATTTTCTATTTTGATAGACATCGAGAAAAATTCGAAACTTTTAAAATTTATTTTTGACATTCTGTCATGGATTTGAAAATTTTGTTCGTTATTCATACGGCAGTAAATCAAATTGCTATGTACATCAAAAATCTGTAAAGCAATATGCATAGGTATATCATTGAATAACAAATTCTTCTTGAATAATTTATTGACATGTACTTCCTTTACCGACTAATGAATAATTTGTACAGAAGTGTCTTATCTTTAAATACTTCCTAGCCATAAATTAATAACGCTAATTAAATTAATTATTTGATTTGCCATAAAAAAAATCTGAAACATTTTAGATGGTAGAAGGTTTTCGTAAACGATATCAACGTAATCTTGGCATATGTATGGCTACAGGTTGATAATCCAAATTATGTATTCTTACACAGGTATATATACTTAATTTGGTTTAGCTACCTACAGCGTGTGTAGCCTAGTAAGCTTATAAACTTAATAATTAACATTACATTGCTATGTTCTATTGCAGTCATAAATTGATACCATAAATAAGTTGCAGTATTATACTTTTAAGAGATTCGACAAAGATGTGAGTTATTTATCATCGTATAAATTACAAAATATTTAGTTCACCTAAAATCACAGTCACAGTCGACTCATGCCAGTTTGAGTTTACATTACGATAAATTATTATAAATTTTATTTCTAGAAAATTTCTCTATTTCTAACAAAAGTAACTCAAAATTTAAACGGTTTGACAAACAGTATATTTGGCCAATTGTTGGCTAAAATCGGATTTCGCTTAAGTAAAAAGTGTTCAATTTTTATCACCGATGCTAAATCCAAAATAAAAAGCATAATGTCTAAAGACTTGCCTCACCTCTAAAGGCCTTTACAAAGCATCATAATAATTATGCTAAATTTGAATCGAAAGATGCTCACGATGGCAAAAAAAGTACGGATGGCAATATCGGACGGGGGGTGGTCTCCGGCGATCGCGCGGCGAAGGGGATTAGCACTGGAAAACATGAAAAACGACCTCCAGCAGCTCCCGCCGCGAGAAGCCGATCGATCGGTCCTCGTATCCCGCCCTCCCGCCCCGAGCGGCTACACGCGCGCTCTCTCTAGGTCAGTCGTGTTGTAAAAAGAAATTTAAACCGATTTCGAGGGGCCGACCCTGTGCGGGTGTTTTCTAGGTGATCCCCGCTCGCACACGCACGCGCCCCGGGACCGGAAACCTTACGAGCGCCCGTCCGCCGCCGCCGCCGCCGACGACGCTTTTTTTCATTTCGCCGCGAGCGTTTCTTCATCTTTGCGCGCGCGCGCGCGTGGGGCCAATCGCGTGTCACCCCCCAACCCCTTTCCACCCGCTCGCAGTCTCGGGCAAAGTGTTTCAAGAGCGCGGCATAACGATTGCGACCGAAGGGGTATACCCTTGGTACCGGCGGCCGGGTCTATTTTCAGAAGCGCGCGGCGGCGAGGACACCGTGGTGCGATGCACCCGAGACTGCGCGCTGGGAGGCAAGGTGCGTCGGAAATTGCCGAGGTCAGGATAGGGCTAATGTATGCAGATTTTTTCGATTCGAAACTTTGATGCTATACGCTCTACAAATGTGGAATAAAGCAAAAAGGGGTAAAGTAAGTCGAAACGCAACACTTGAAAACGAAGACACTCACAGCGCGAATCTGATTTTTCTTATTCATGTTACCTAAATTCTTCATTCTTTAGACATGATTTAAAAAATTTTACGTACCATACGTTTGATTTTGCTAAAAAACAGTTTCGAATGTCCGACTCAAAGCTACCGAATAATGAATCTTAACTAGTGTGAAAGGTGGCGCATCGAATATATAGCTATAGAGCGAAGGAAAAAACGAAGACGCAAAAGAAGTAAAAGAAAAAGGAATTAAAATAGCAGAAGAAAAAAAAGAATAAATAAAAGAAAAGGAAAAATTAAAAAAAGAAAATAAAGAAGGGATAGAAGTCTGAAGAACAAGAAATCGGAAAAAAGAAAAGAAAGGCGACAAAGCGAATGAAGAAGAATAAAAAGATGGTGAAGAAGAAGAACATGAAGACGGAGAAGATGAAGAAGTAGATTAAGAAGCAGAAGATGAAAAGAAAGCAGAACAAGAAGACGGATAAGAAGAAATAGAATAGAAAGTGGAAGAACAAGAGAACGGAGAAGAAGAGAATGAAGAACGAGAAGACGAAGAAGAAGAGAATGAATAACGAGAAGACGAAGAAGAAGAACGAGAATGAAGAACGAGAAGACGAAGAAGAGAAAGAAGAAGAACGTGAAGACGGAGAAGAAGAAAAAGAAGAGAAAGTGGTCGGAGAAGCAGAGAAAGAGAACATGATAGAGAAGAGTTGAAAAAGAAGAACATGAAGACGGAGAAGATGAAGAAGTAGATTAAGAAGCAGAACAAAAAGGCGGATAAGAAGAAAAAGAAAGACGAGAAGTCAAAGAAGAAGAAGAGGATGAAGAAGAGAAAAAAGAACGGAAAGACGAGAAGAAGTAAAAGAAGAGAAAGAGAAAGAGGACGGAGATGAAGAGAAAGAAGAAGAACGGGAAGGCGAAGAAGAAGAAATAAAGAGAAAGTGATCGGAGAAGAAGAGAAAGAGAACAAGACAGAGAAGAGTTGAAAGAGAAGAACATGAAGACGGAAAAGATGAAGGGCAAGAAAACGGTAAAGAAGAGCAAAAAAACGGAAAAAAGAATAAATAAAAGGACGAACAGCAAGAATACGGTAATAAATTAAGGAAGTAAAATTAATGTAACTTCAAAATACTCGTTCAAAAATTGAGATCAATAAATTCCTCGCCGTCTAGATGGTAGCACAACTTTGTGAATACTTTGCCCCCTAATAATTTTGTTCCATGTAATGTGGTTCAGAAATTGAAATGAATATCAAGCTGTAAATGCTTAAAAGACTTGTGTAATGAAAAACAAATAAGATTTGAATATTGAAAAAAGGATTTTCAGCACTGCTTATTTAAAAGGATAATTCAGGACTGCTTATTTAAAAGTAATTTATCTATTTTTCTAATAACAGCAATATTATGTAAATTCATTCGATATATTTGATTTCAATGGAGTTTCGAGCGTTTTAATAAAATTCTTTCAGAAAGGAAGTAATGAAATGCACGTTGTATTCGTCCTTCACAGCAACTTGGACGTAACGATTTTATTTCGGAATGAAGCTTCTTGTTCAAAATTTCATTTCACTAAATTACTCCATATCGAAAATCGTCCTTACTTTAATAAAAGTTTTCTTCCCAAAGTATTAGCAGTAATTAACTGCACGACCTCAATGAAATTCTTCTTTTTCGTCAAAAAAAAAAGGAGCAATTTAATTTAAGTGTGACAACAGTTTCATATCTCTCCACTTTTTTTCCCTCCTTTTTTTATCGAATAACGTCTAATACGCTTTAACCCGCGGGGACTCGCTTACCACGTGTCTAACGTCACCTTCTGATTAGGGCCATCGATCAACCCACAGACCGATATTCGCACGCTTCAACAATTAAAATTCTCTCTCTCTCTCTCTCTCTCCCTCTCTCTCTCTCTCTCTAACTCTTTCTCTCACTCTCGCCTTCTATCGCTGCTCTTTTTGTCGCTTTCCATCAGATATTTGCTCATATTATTTCGCTCACGTTCAATTTATCTTAGTAACAAATTATGGTGAATGTAGGTATACTGCTACCAATTTTTTTTACCCCTTATCGTATATTATGTTAATGCCTGTAATTTATTACTGAAATGTAAGCATTTATACGTACTCGATAATATTTTTATTAATTTAGAATTATAATTTTTTAGTGTTATTAAAGTCTTGTTTTCTAGAATTATTTAAAAAAATATTTATGTTATTCATTAACAACTCCTATATTGCATCTTTATAAATTTAATTGAAGCTTTTCACTTGCTTAATATTAGATTTCAAATCACTTTATTAGACACTTTTATTGTAAAATAAGCATATGGCCGAATTAATTTATTAAATATGTGAAAAAATATATAAATATTATTAGAAATAAATATTATTTTATTGGAATGAGGAAAATTATTATAACATTTTTATCCACGTCAAATAGACTTCGAAAAATAAGAGAATTACTTCAAATATGATAATTATTTAATTTCAATGTTGTCGGTCGATCTGAATTATATAATGTAGAACTCAATGAGTCGTCACGTGTATACGGGTAATATCGGAGGATAGCAAATGAACAGACGTGTGCTGACTACTTAAATTCAACGTGGCTTGCTTCTTCCGCCTCCGTTCGCGAAATAAGCTCGCTGAAACTTCGCTTTTTTTAAATGCATTTATCCGCCGACAGGGAACTTATAATTCGTCAATTCAGTTCTACTTCACTTTTATTGCGAAGTCGGGAAATTCGTCGTTTAATCGGATGTCAATGTTCATCTACGAAATAAAATTTCTATTTCGTAAGCTATTCAAAAATAGTGAAAGCCGTGGTTTATAAGTAAAAAAGAAAATGAACCATAAATGAAATGACATTTTAGCCATAAATTGACCATACACGGTGTCCAAAAAGTATCGAAACACATGTGTAAAGTTTTTAAATAAATTATTTTTTACCCAGGTTAAGGTTATTTCCGTAGTAACTTTGGGCACTGGATCTAATGGTGACCTTGGTTTCGACCTTCAAGGTTATTTCAAGGTCAACTTTGTTTTTTAAATAGGGACCCATATTTTTAACTTCAGATTCTGAAAGAGCGAGACATTTTACGTTCAGATATGTACCCATCTTATGGGTCAAGGTCATCCATATGGGTCAAAATCTGCCAAAAATCCCAAAATTAACACAGAAA
>UXGC01002727.1:0-10343 GCA_900480045.1 Eurytoma adleriae
ACTTTATCGGTATAGCTACATTCATACTACAGTAGTGCAGTTCTTATGCTATACTAGTTCCACTGTTCTCTCCGTGCGCCACGCGAATTTATCATTCGAAATCGCTCCGCGGCGCGGGACGACCGCGAAATCCGCCGCGCGCCGGATAATGATTTCGCCGATACGCTCGGTGTCCTTGAATTAACGTCCGGAAAAGCGACGACGCTGACGGAGGAGCGTAAACTCTGTCGACACTTTTGACAGTGGTGTGATACAATTTAAATCTCAAATCGTAGCTTTACGATTTTTAACGATACTTTTAATATGAGTGTGCGAGTCTGTTTGCTAATGCTCGTAAGTCGTAATTTTAGTTTTTTTAGTACAAGTTTAAATACTGAATTAAATCAATATTTGACTTAGAATTTTCAAATTAAATAGTATTTTAGATAATTGTAAAAATGTTTGATTTCAGGATTAAGTGTAATCAATATTTGTTAATAAAAAGGCAATTATCTATGTTAATGTTTTTTAAGTTTTATTGTCGGAAAATAAACGATCTTTCAGATGGCTCATTACAAGCTAAGCTTGAGGAGTCTGCTCGCCGATATGAAAGTAATGAGAAAGTAATGAAAATTTAACAGAGCATAGTACATTGTAATGTGCAAGACTTGAATATTAGAACTTATGTTATCATTTATTTGCGGAGAAATCAAATATATTAAAGTTGCTAATTTTAGAGCATCAATTATTGGAAAATTAAGAAAAGAGGGAACAGCATATGCATTACTTATCTAAATTGAAGTACTGTTATAAAATTATCAAAAAATATTATTTATAAATTAATGATAATCAATTTACTACAATACTTCTATTTATTAATCAATAATAAAATTTTGCATTTAATGAGAATTTGTGATCAAAATACAAATTAATAATTGACAGTCTACAAAATTGGCTTATTTAACTTAATGTTAAATTAAGTAATTGATTACACTTTTATTTCTTAAATATTTCAGATATATCCATAAATTATTACCTACAATAAAATAAAAATTTGATGTCAACATCAATGTGAATGTGCAATAGCTTGTTAATGACACTGCAACTGACTTTTTTAAAGAAGCTACTTTTTCAAAATATGACTGAAGTGAAGTACGTTAACTTCCCCAGTACCTTCAATATACAACGCATTAGACCCAGTTTCGAGGATTGAAGAATTTCGTGCACAATTTGCGAGTCAAACCGAAGATTTTCCCCCGACGCGATCTTTTCCCTCTCAAAAAAAAAGGGCGGAGGGGTTGAAAGCGCGTCAAAAATAGTCGGAAGCTCCGACGATGTCGCCCGCCGGTAGGTGGCTTTTTACTGCGCATAAAAGGGGGCACACACTTCGTCCCCATAAAAGCTGTCCCGACTTTACGCTGCTGCTAATCCGGAAAATGAGATCCCGGGCTTCAATGGATGAGGAACGTCTCGTATTTCCGGATCCGAAGCCGTCGGCCCCAGTGTGCCTCTCTCTCCTCTGATCAATTTTGTTTTTCTTCCTCTTATTTTGCCCTTTTTTGCTCCCTCCCCATCTTTCCTCCGTCCCGCTCTTTTTTCGTAATAAAGTCTTATTTAATCCACGGCTGGGTATTGTCGACGTCGGCGGAGCGTATACGCATGTGCGCGCTTTCTTTCTTTCTTCGTAATATCGAATTAATTGTTCCTTCGACAAAGGGCCCCCTCCTGCCCTCGTTGGAAAAATCTCCGCCGGGTAATGGATATCCCCGATGAAAGCGCGGATTATGTGAAAGAAATTTTTTAATTTACCAAATCATTCGATCGACTTTTATTATTACTTTTTCCGTATTTACACTGAATTCAGTAAGTCCTTATTCGAGTCACTTTTTGTTCATTAATCTAAAAAGTAACGTTTAAATAACCTTTATATGTATTTAATGAAGTTTTTAATTAATTGAGTACTACTTTTGTACAAATAAAAAACTATTGCTATTACATTAATTACTAAAAGAATAAGCTCATTAAAGTAGCGATAAGTATATTGTAAGTAGTAATACCCTGTTATGGTCAGACACTTTAAAGCAGTATTCTATCGCTAAGTATAGAATAAGTAGTAATACATTGTTATGGTCAGACAAACGACAGAAGTCAACGAAAATCAATAAATAGTTAGGTTAATAAATGGTTTAACTCAAACTATCGTTAAATAGGATAAGTAATTCCTTATTCCGAGTCATTTTTTGTTCATTAATCTAAAAAGTAAAGTTTATATGTATTTAATGAAGTTTTTAGTAATTAATTGAGTACTACTTTTGTAGAAATAAAATAATTTAAAACTATTGCTATTAAATTAATTAGTAAAAGAATAAGCTCATTAAAGTAGCGATAAGTATATTGTAAGTAGTAATACCCTGTTATGGTCAGGCAATTTAAAGCAGTATTCTATCGTTAAGTATAGAATAAGTAGTAATACGTTTTTATAGTCAGGCAAACGACAGAAGTCAACGAAAATCAATAAATAGTTAAATTAATGAATGTTTTAACTCAAACTATCGTTAAGTAGCATAAGTAGTAATACATGGTTGTGGTCAGACGGACTACCGAAATAAAAGAAAATCAATCGACTCTTTATCAAAATACATTATATTGGGTGCACATAACTGAAAAGATAAATAAAAGAAATTGACGTTGAATTTGAGAAAATATAAGCACTAACTCTAAGAATACATGAAATTCATCAATAAAAAAAACCCGCACAATGAGCAAATCTTCAAACTCCGATTTTCTAGCCCTTAAAACGCTAACTCTCCCAGGGACGAGCTGGAGGCACGAGGCAAAAGAGCGCCTCGACAAATAACCTGCAAAATTCTGTTTGATGCCGCGCATCATTTTCCCTGGAAATTCAGAATACCTCGTGCCCCGAAGAAAGCATCGCGACGACGACGGGATCCACCAAAGCAGCGCGAAGCCGTCTTTTTTCCTCCTACCCCTTTCCTCGCGTCTATCTCTCCCCTCCGATGCGACATAATACCGGCGATCAGCGCGCACTACGAAATTCCCGGAGCTGAATTTCCGGCGCATGAAAGGGGGATCGAGGCGGCCGCTTTATCAGCTGGACAACGCGGCGTGCCCTTTGTCCTGCCCGCGGAATCGGCCCCGGTGTGTCCTCTCGGCCGTTTTTACAGGCCATTATTCGCGAACATCGCGGCCGGCCAATCCCGTCGTCCCGATCACCTCTTGCTCTTTTGTCTGCCCTCGTCTCGTCGCTCGCGTGACCCGCTCTGACAAATTTTGCAATGGAGATCGATAGTCCAGATTTTATTTTTCGTAAATATTTATGAACTCGGTCGGACGAAATAAAATCTTTGAATTATTTTCGACGAATGGTGCTTTAGTAATGTGGACAAATGGGGACACTAATTGAGAGCTTTTACAGGTATTAAAGTGTAATTCTTACAATATTCTTGGCAGACACGATTTTTCATTACTAACCAGTTTTAATATCAAGAATTAATAAGAGTATATTACCGCTGCTTTCATGGTAATCATGGATTTTCTGACACTATAGTAAATTTTAATATAAACAAAAGAAAAAATACCTATCTGCGGTAAAATTTATTGAAGTTATGATAAATTTATTTTGTTTATATTAATCAATAGTAACATTTGCTACTCTTTCTGTACTATGGTCTTTATTATCAGAAAAACTATGATTACTGTCGAGGTTACTCTGAAAAAAGCCGTAATTTTTAATACAAATTTTTTTCTGTATAATTAGTAACGTGATTTTGTAAAAAAATTCTTTCTTGATATGGATTTTTTTTTCAAAATAAATAGAGATACTCTCAGAAAATAAAGTACGATAAAATCAAAGTAGAACCTAAAAGGTTTTCCTTAGGGCACTCTCGGCAAATGCCTCGTTGTTTAGACCCTCGTGGTTTGTCCAATATTCAGCAAGTAGCTCAAAAGAGTGTCCCGAGCCTTCGCGAATCCGCGCGCCACTCGGCCAATGTAAAGAAAAGCTCCGCTACCCCTTTACCTCGCTCTCTCCGCGTTTGCCCGTCGCAACAAGCCCCCGACGCGTAAGAGGCACTCGTTTCGCCCGCCGAGGCCAAGGGAGAGACAATAAGAGGCAGTTAAGAACCTCGCCGCGATGGACGAGTGCTCGACAAAGTCAATTATCGGGGCCGACTTTCGTTCGGCTTTCGCTTGTCACGAGTGCTCGAAGCCTCTCCCCGCACGGCAAACACCAAATTCGTCGGGTATTTGTCGGTCTGAGAAAAAAAAGAGGGGGCGACGAACGAGAGCCGCGCGTCGATCAAATCGACGTTCTCCTGTCACTTAACGGAAGCGGGACCTAATCCTGAGAACTAATAGATTCCGGCGCTAGTTTGCCTTCGCTATTGGGAGAGGAAGGCTTTCGGAAAATCACACCCGGAGCTGTCGGACGATTTCGCGATCGAACGGGGGAGGGGAGGAGAAACACGTGTGCGGAACGGGGCCGAGGTGACGACGTCCAATCGGGATACTCTGAATGTCAAATGTTGATAGAGTTTTCGACGCTATTCAATATAAGCCTTGATGAAAACACTTAATGATAGTTTGAGCTTTCACCCTTTATTAATTCTTTATCTAAACGGTATAAACGATCGATTAATAGTCAGGATTGCTTATATTTAATTCAATTTTGGATTTAAGTTAAGACATAATTTATAATCTCACTTTCTCAGTATAAATGACATTTTTAATGACCTAATGACCATTAAACTTCTAGATTATGACTTGTAATAAT
Organism: Eurytoma adleriae; assembly: GCA_900480045.1. Taxonomy (NCBI): domain Eukaryota; kingdom Metazoa; phylum Arthropoda; class Insecta; order Hymenoptera; family Eurytomidae; genus Eurytoma; species Eurytoma adleriae. The sequence continues at coordinate 4,772 of UXGC01002727.1, forward strand.
GCCCATTAAAAGAGTCCATTCAGTGAGACGTTTTTAGGTAAGAAGTAAGTAAAAGGATGGAAATGTGTCCAGTAAAACTTATAGTCGTTATCTGGCCATTGACGATTAAACACTGGACATTTTATAGTCACAAACTGTTTGAAATTTGCACTAGTGTTGTTAATTATTGAATTATTCTAAAAATTATATTTTAGATAATTCAATTATTCAAGACAATTTGTGAATTATTTTTCGAGCAATTCAATAATTCACAAGTGAATTACGAATTATGCCTTTGACTTAAATTGAAAATTGAAACATCGATAGTCTAAATGCACATGTTTTAACTTTCATTTTTTATATGTGCATTGTCATTTATAAAGACAAGTTTACAAAGTAGATATATTAATTCTTCGAAACGATCGATCAACAGTATAATAAATAAATTTTGAAACATCACTGATCTAAGTGAATATGTTTGAGTTTTCATTTTTCATTAATTCTTTATCTACAAAACGATCAATTAACAAACAGTATATACAAACATTTTGAAGCATCACTGACCCAAATTCACATGATTCGAAAAACAATTTTTTATAAAATACAAAAGATGCAATATGTACAGTTCAAGTGCTACAATCCACTGATAAAGCAAAATCATTCACAAAGCAAAGAAACACCTGAGTTACAAGCGAAAAAAATGAACCCCACTGAAAATTCGAAATGCCCTAGTCACCCTTACGCGGCGATTCCTTCGAATGCAAAGCAGACAAATAACCCCCGAACACCTCGGTTGAATTCAGCAGCGCCGGCGTCCTCGAAACAAAGATAAATAAGGCGCCATTAGGGGCGACACCTCAACGCTGCAAGATCGAGGGAAGGAACAAAAAGAAACAAAAAAAACAGGGCTCCCGCATCCTCCATGATTTATGCATCAAGAGCGCGATGACGGACCAAACAAGCGGGGCGCGCGCGAGCCGGATGAGCGCCGGGGGTAAAAATCCGCGGCAGAAGGAAAACACACACCGAGGTGCGCCGGGGATAAAAAGTCGGCCGGCGAGGATTTGGTGACGCGATCGATCTCCGGCCTCTCGTTTCTTTCCCTCAAAGAGAATAAACGAAGCCGCGGAATATTTATGGAGGCATCGCGCAGCTGCAGCCGGCGGCTCGTCCTCGCCTCTCCGCGCGCGGATGATTTATGCGTTCCGCGGGAGCCCCCCGTCCTCGAAAAACACACCGGCGGCGAGAAACGCCCGGGCGAGAGATGCTCGCTATCCGGGATTCGACCGGCGTGCCGCGCGTTCGTCTCGCGCGCCGCCGCCTCACTTTTCTCGCGGAGACATTGATTGACCTCTTTCGCGGCGGGCCGCGCGGCGCGATGACGGCGCTGGGAAATCATTTTTTCGCCGGGAAAGGGAGGAGAGGCCAACGTGCGCTTGGATCTATTTATTTGAATGAAATGAGTTGAGGTGGATGTTTTTAGAGTGGGTGTATATTGATCGTTTTGATTCACTTGGATGTGAAATGATTTTCAATTTTTTAATCAAAAATAGAATTTTTATTTAAAAATTAGAACAAGGGATTCAGTAGATGGTTTATGAACTACCTTATCTGTATTGGGATTTTCTTTATTTTAAAACTAAAACAAATTCGCGAAAAAATGGTTTCTTTCTTTCCGTAATGCTATAAAAATATCTTATTTAAATTTCTAGTCACTTAATTCAGAAGTAGCTATCGAATCGGCTGCCAATTTCAGTGTCATTATAAACTATCATAATTTTTATTATGATTGTAATGAAATTGAATTATGAAATGACTTAAAAAAATATAAAATACATCTCGTCATTGTCAAGTAATCTTTTATTTTTGTTACTGATTCAAGTAAAATAGATTATGATTTTTTTAACAAACTGTGGGCTAAAACAAATTATGCATTTCAGGAGTGCAGGCGCCAAACTGCACGGCGCAGGCAAATAATGACGAAAAACGAAAAATGCAAGGGGGAGGGCGTGAGGTCGAGCTTTGTCACCAGATGCAAAGTGTTCGTGTCCGCGGAAAGAGCCGGAGATACTCGTGGCTCTCGCTGGCGCATTGTCCGGTTCGCCGGTTGTAACGACCGCGACGCGGATACACTCGCGAAACGTGACGACGGACAAAGAAAGCGCGAATTTCGCGCTCACGTAAATGTGCTACTCATTTCCTCTCCTCCCGCAGGCGCGCGGGCGCACTTCTTTTTTTTTCCGACTCGTTCCCCCTTTATTTTCTGGTGTCGTCTTTTTTCTGCTTAATTTCCAGCGCCTAAATCCTTCAGCGGCCGCAGGATCTCGTGTTACTTGCCCTATCATTTAAATAAACCAGTAAGATATAGACATATCGACGTAGAAGTTAAATAGTAATGTTGAGAGTTTATCATTATTTTAGATATTCGAAAAGTACTTCTTCAAATATGTGTGTATGAAATACGTCTACTTTAATTAAATGTGTTTATATTTAATTAATTATTATTGATAATTATAATTGAATTCAATAGTTAAATGTACTAGAGTATTTCAGTTTGTGTGCCTGAACCTATTTCTGTGATCTACATGTATTTATATTGGAAAGCACAGGCACAAACCAGAAACTCTATCCTAATAGTTTTAGTAAGATATTCCATTATAGATAAAAGTAATATTTTCTACTCTCAGTATAAGGATTCAATTCATAATTAAATTCTAAATATTAGGGATAAAAAATATGTAAAAATGAGTATCAAGTGTCTGTACAACAAAACGAGATAAAAACTTTTTGCGTTAAGTAGCTTATGTTCACATTAATTTTTCAATAACAGCAGCTCTGTTGAATAAATAATTCGGCAAGACAGTTTTTTTCCCTTGAATAATTACTTTCGCTGTGCTTAATCCACGACGCAATAAAAGCAAGACAAATCCTGGTTGCAAAGTAGGAAAACACATTGGCCGGGAACGATTATCTGATGACAGCGTGGGACGGAAGCGAAAAGACTGGAATGTCCTAAGTAGAATTTCGACGGCGAGGGTGAAGGGCAACCCGGAAAGACGTCAAAGTAAAGGGCTCCACCCACCATCGCCGTTGTTCTTACCTTACGAAATTCCGAAAAGGAGAGTACCCTCGTTCCTTCAACATTTTATCTTCGCATTTATACAACGAAATAAAGAATTCGCCTTTCATACTGACTTATGTTATTAAATGTCGACTTCATTTCCGGGAATAATAAAAATATCGACCAACGGTTAGCCAACGGTTGTGCATTTTAGTTGTAAAAAGAAATTAAAAAAGTATAAAAGCATTGTAGTAGATTAATAAAAACATTGAAGTGGAATTGGAAATAGGGACATAGCATAATAAGCGACTATGCTTCTGAAATGTCCTAACATCAATTAGAAGTGCAATGCTCTTGTTCTAAATGTATTTCTGTCAATTAAATACATTATGCAAATTATCTTTTTTCGCGTTTATTTAATATGTAGCATACATTGACCCATAGCAAGTATTATTCCACAATGAAATAATCGGTATTTATCCATGGCATTGGTTAAACCATTGGTTATTCGTTCATCAAATTTGGTTAACGAATGACGAAGCGAACGATTGATGACTATTTCTACAAAGGCCACCCTTATTCCATTGATTGATGATTTTTACATTCAAAAGTCATGAAAAGTGTTTTAATCGTCGAAATTTGAAAAAAAAAATACATACACAAACATACCGCACTCATTTATTCTACAAAAAAAAAATAAATAAAAGCAGGAAATTCAGCAGCCCGAATAAAGCGGCTAAGTCAGAAACACCTATTCGTTTACACCTAGAACACACAGCCGGGGCTTTCGCTTATTCACGACCGTGATTAACGACGTGAGGCGCATCGCCGGCGAGGAGTCCAAAAAAACTCGCCGGAAAATAAAAAGAACGAAGTTCGCGCGCGAAACTCCCGCTCGCTCGAATCGATCCCTCTCTTCGCTCGCTCTTTTTTTTTTCACCCCCTCTTATCCGCGCGTGTATTTTCGATATTCATTAAGCCGCGGACGGCGGGGCTGAAAGGGTGCGTGGATGCGCGCGATTGCAGCGCGCGAGTTTCGCAGCCGCCGATGATCGGATTTCAATTGGAACAGGGTCAGCGAGCTCGAATCGCAGTCGCTATAATGCGGGAGTAAGCAAAATATGCAGCGCGCACTTTTTTCCCTCCGCGCCGGTGGATGAGCTTCCGTTTCAATATTTTGAATAAGGAGCCGGTGCTCGTTGATTTCTTTCTTTTTTTTTTTGTTCACGAGGGGTTTCCGGTGCTACTTCTCCGGTGTTCCAGTTATTGACTTATTTTCGACTTTGAGTGAAAGCTTTTTTTTTGTAGGGTTCGATTTTTTTTTCGCGGACCCGCCGCCCTTTGAGGATCGCTACATCGAAGTATCGAGCGCGTGTAAAACATAAATAAGTGGGTACTTGACTGCTGATTGGAAGTGTGCTTTGGCTGCTACGAGAGCGGTTCTCAGCCTTTACAAACCCGACTGAATTTTAATTAGATCTTTACGTCCGCCGCGGAAAAAAGATGTAGACCGAGTTCCCTCTCTTTTTTGAACGAAGAAATTTATTAATATTGGATTACCCCAAAAGTGGTTACCAATAAATGCCCGGGAAATTCGCATTTAATGATGATCTATTGCAGTTATAAAATTATAAAAATTTATGGTACGCAATATCGCGATCATCTTCGTCACCGTCCCCCCACCTTTTTTTTCGTATTTTTCAGAGCCCGATGGCTTTCCGTCACCGCGAGGCCGTTTATATCGCCGCTAATGGCTTTGTCTACGGAATGCAGAAGACTTAATATCGGGGATAAGACACTCGTTCTCCCGGAGGGCTTTTCCGATCGATCGAATCTCCCTGTTTTCCGGCTTGTCTCCCCGGCTTCTTTCTCGCATCTCACGCGCCGCGCTCGTCCCTTTTCGAGGCTCTCCGACTCCGATCAGCCATTATGCCCTACATACTTCTCGTATTTCATCGGAGCTTAGCGTTTGCTAATACCAGTTGAATTACAATAATGAAAAGCGAGATTGTCTTGGTCTACCGCTCGAACAGAATTACTTCGCGTCAGCAGAAGTTCTGTTGGTTCGAAGAAAATGTCAGGACTTCAAATTTTGAATGAAAGAGTTTCACTTTTAATTATGAAGTTTTTAAAAACCTTTACGGTTATATCTGACTTAAGTCAAAACTTCACCCTATTAAGATCTAAAAGGATCTCTTGTCTATTTATTTCTAATATATTAATTATTCAATCTACACGGAAAAAAATAAACTTTGAGCACGTAGTACGATAACCATCTATGTATTTATGGTACTTCAAGAGTCGAAACGCCAGAAATGCATCTTATGATTTAATGAAAGTCAAGTTGTACTTATTGGTTGTACCCAAAACTACTTGCACACCATCTACATATATGATGCTTACACCAGTGTTCATATTCATATACTACTCTGTAAATCTCATTCAGTGAAATTTTACTAATTTTCAGTTCAGATCAGGGCAAACCAGTGAAAGTGACCTGATCTGAACTGAAAAATCAGTGAAATTTCACTA
>UXGC01002728.1:0-10339 GCA_900480045.1 Eurytoma adleriae
TTTGAAATATTTACTAAAATAATTATAATTTCTACAACTCTTCAGACCAGAATGACATCAATTACCAAGAATTTAAGGTTAAGCCCAACCTCATCAGGATAAAATTGTCCTACAGACCTATGCCTGAACTAATTTTATCCTAAATTTAAGAAAAATTTATGGCATTAAATCTAATTTTAAATCATTTAAAAAAAATTTTTTTTGAAGTAATTATCTGCTAAAAAATGTTTTAGTATATGACCCCCTTAATGAATATAAACAAAAAAATATATTTTTAACTTGTGACGCGGGATAATTTATTATATTAAATATCACGCTTCTACGCGAGCCGTAATTGCGCGCGCTAGCTGTAGGGGGGAAAAGTTCTCGACTACAGCTACATTTTGCAAAAACACCGAAATTGGCGAGTAATCGACGGGCGCGTAGGGAAGGCTCGGGAGAGAGCTCCGGACCGGGATCGCGCGCAAACGTGTGGGTTTACACGGCGAGTTTCCTTGGCGGAAAACTCGGGGTTAAGTGCGCGATACGGTAACGATGTACGAGAGAGTGTGTGTGTGTGTGTGTGGGGCCTTCGGCAGTGCAGCAGCGAGGCAGCGGTGCACTGCCAAGGAGTTTTGCTGCGAGGGGAAGGTGATATTCCCCGCGAGCAAAAAGGCGCGAAAGGCGGCGAGCGGCGGGACGCGACGTCCCGCGTTAGGCAGCCAGGGTGTGCGCGCAATCGGACCGGTCGGCCGATTGCAAGTGAGGAGCAGCGGGAAGCTTCTTCGAGGCTCGCTCCCTGGTGTACGCGGTGCGCGAACTTGTGTGCAGTGCGTCTGCACTGCGATCTTGTATTTCGGCGGACGGAGTGGTCGAACAGCGGTTCGATCACCCCGTTGTTTTGCACATTTCTCTCTCTCTCTCTCTCGTTGGTCGCGCTCGGGCGAATGCGACGGTTAGCCGTTGCCAGCCGTAACCGTCCGTGAGTGTTGGATCACGGGGACACGAGCATCGGCTCGCGACTCGCGAGGTTTTCCTTGTCGCTCGGGGCAGATCGCGGACCTCTCCCGTGGTCCAGACGCGCGAGGCGTGCCGGCGAGAAATCCGTGCGGGTGGCGGACCTGAATACACGCGGCATGCGGTACGCGCATGTAGAGGTCGCGGACAAGTGCTCGGCACTTGCCGCGGATCTGTACAGAGCCTTGTTTACTTGCGGGCATTAGAAAGCGAACAGCGGGGTCAGAGACCCCCGCGTGTGACTTGTGCCGGGCTCGGTTACTCAGCTTATTGAGTCTCGCTGGCCGATGCAATGGCCAACGAGGGTCACCGCGGAGAGTGGCGGTATCCGGGGCTTCGGGCTGAAAGTAGGGGTTACGAGGGGCTATAATCTAGGCTGGCTATAATCTGCGAAAACAGAACCGGCGCTCTGCTTTACTAGCGCGACCTTGCGCTCGCCGCGACTCACCGCCGCGACAACAGAATGATCGCGCGCGCACACCACGCGCGCGAAAATGCGAGGAGGAATGCCCGCGACCTGCCTCTCGAACGAACTACGTTCGATCTGAACTGAGGATAAGAGCCGCTGCTCTTATCCTCGCGCATACAAAAGATGCACGCACGACTCGCCGATGTGAGCCGCTGCTCCGATTCGCAAGTGGAGCGTGATTGATTGATTGATTGATTAAACTTTATTTTACCTTGGGGTAGAACCCCATCTGGTGCAAAAGAGGTAATGAGGAAACAGTAAAAAGTAATAACAAGTGAAAAAATATACAGAAAAACAGATGATAAAAATTTACAGACATGCGCAGGATAAAACAATTTGAAAAAAATTCACAGTATTTACAGAAAAGTTATTACAAAACATAAAAAGCAACTTACAAACGTAACCTATCAACTCGAAGGGTCTCGGCCCAAGCATTCACTTCACGCTCGAAGAGAGTTTCGCAACAGATTTTTAAAATCGCTAATTCTTACGCAAAAGTCATTAATATTCAGCGAGTTGAGTAGCGTAGATGCCTGAATAAAGAAGGACTGTTGTCGGGCCTCCGTGCGCGAAGGGACGTAAACCAGACATTCTGGGGGGTTGCGCGAGGAACGACGAAGGGTTGCATTCATTCCAAGCCTGGCGAACCTAAAGGTAAGGTAGGAAGGTCGATTGAAAGCTATAACAAAGAAAGCCAGGCAGCCTATAAGGTATTCACGTCTCCCAGTGACAGAGCCAACCTAGTTCAAGACAAAAAGGTGTAACACGCGAGCGGAAAGGTATCGTTCCAACAACGAACCTGACGTATGAGTTTAGAGCGCGATGAAGGTCGAGGTTGCGAGTGTCATCCAGGATATGATACACCGCACAAGCGTAGTCGAATCTCGGAAAAACAAGACTTTCGACTAAACCTTTCTTCAAGGCTCTAGAAAGCGCATGGTTGTAAAAATTGAGAGCGTAAGAGAAGCGTAGACTCTCCGTAGGACGTGGCACGCATTAAGATTCCAATTTAGGGAAGGAGTGATCCACACGCCAAGGTCACAAACTTTCGTTACAAAGGAGAGAGGCACGCCATTTACAGTGATTTTTGGTAGATATACAAGCTGAATGCGCCTAAGGTATGACTCACTGCCAAGAATCATAACCTTACACTTGGCTAAATTCAGCGACAGCCCATTTTTGCTAGCCCAGTCAGCCACTCTCTGTGCTTCCGCTTGCATAGAAGCCATGTCTAGGAGAAGGTCGCAAAGAAAGCAGTGCAAATATATTTGTGTGTCGTCAGCGAAGATCATGTAGTTGCACAATTGAGAACTTTAGGCAGGTCGTTGATATAGACAGCGAAGAGCGAAGGTCCGAGAACACTACCCTGAGGAACTCCCGAGGCTGCTTTAAGCCACTCAGTCAGAGATAGTACCATCCTCGTCGACAACAGCTTGAAGTCGATCAGCTAGGTAGTTGAAAAACCACCTAAGCGTTCTATCGGCATCTTTGAACCTTCTAAGTTTGGCTATCAGTTTTGCATGCGGAATGTAGTCGAAGGCCTTGGAGAAGTTGAACAGTGTGAGTCACTCAATCGCATCACGAACATCATCAAGAACACCCAGTAGTGCTGTTTGAGTGCTGTACCCTTGCTGAAAGCCTGCTTGTCGAAGATCAAGAAGCTGATGAGCTTCAAGATAGCCTTAGAGTTGGACATGCACAAGGCGTTCAAGAACTTTACATAGTTCCGAAAGTTGAGCTATAGGTCGTGTATCGGAGGGGGGAGACATTGTCTTACTTTTGGCAAGGGGGACAATGAATGATTTCTTCCAAAACGTGGGAAAGGAAGCACTCAGGAGGCAGGAGTTGCACGGTTGAGTAAGGGGGCCAAGCACAGTAGGCAGTGCGGCCTTTAGCATCGATACCGAGATGCCATCGAAGCCTGAGGACTTGGAAGTCGACTTGAAGACAACTCCACGGACCTCAGATTCAGTCACAGGACGTAACTCGAAAAAGGTCCCAGAGTTAGAAGTCTCAACAGGTAAATCTCGGGCAACTTGAAAGTCAGATTCGATCAAGAGTGGCGAGTGGCTAACTTCGATCAAGAATAGCTGCGTAGTGGGCGTTGAGAACAGGCGCAGGAAAGTAGCGTAGTGGTGACGGAAGTTGCGAGGAAGAGACATGCATATTGCGAAGCTCACGCAATAGGGACTGCGAGTCATCAGCAGTTGCAAGCCTGTCGGCCAAATATTGGTTTTTAGCAGAGTCCAATGAGTTGCGTATATCAGACCTAAGCCGCTTGTAACGCTAAAGGTCACGAGGGAGGCCGGAAACTCGAGCTGTCTTGTACGCACTGTCTTGTGTTCTCATGAGCACCCGGATTGCGGGCGACACCCAAGGCTTCCTTTTTGAGGAAAGCGTGATCTGGCGAAGTGGGGCTACTGTATCATACGCTGAGATGATCCCGGCCGTGAGGTGGCGCTCAAGGCAGTCGAAATTAGTTTGGATAGGACCCAAAGTGACAACAGCCGAGGGGGGGACCATGAGAAAGGATGAGCTTACCACGTGAGCGGGGTTCACCATCGACGGATTTAGGCCAGTCTGGAGTTCAGTGTGAAGCAGTGATAGGTCTAGGTGTTTAAGGCCGCGAGTTAAAATCGGCTTCTTGATAGGTGGCGGGTTGTCGCACCGAAGTTTAAGCTCAATAAAGTCATGTCCAGCGATGAAAGGAGCATCGGATTTTCGAAAATCCACGACTGAAGACGCGGTCTTAACAATGAAGAGGTCAAGCCAAGAATGCGTCTGCGGGTGATCAACTCGCAGGACATGATGCGTGGGTTCCGAGGGAACTAGGTGAAGAGCGTGTGAGAGGATTAGCTCTCGAAGGTTCTTTGACTCATCATTTATTTTCGACATGTCTGAGTTAAAGTCGCCAGTAACAACAGCATGCGTGTAAAGCGGAAGGAATTGCACTAGGCGGGCGAAAATGTCGGTGACGGCCACGAGGAGTTTTGTAGAACCACAACGCAATTCAACAATTAAGAACTCCGGAATATTTCCATCGGATGAAGACAAAATTTTAACTAAAAAGTAGTCGCGTACATATAGGGCCACACCGCCACCTGGCTGGGCACGACGATCCACACGGTAGAGGTTAAAACCGTACCATAAGCTGGTGTTCCGGCACAGTATCGGTTAGGAAAGTTTCCGTAATAGCAAGTACATCAAAACGGCGAGATTCACAGTGTTCCTCGATTAGAGCAAAATTTGTTGGTAAGCGGTTTGCGTTAATGTGGCCAATGGAAATATAGCCGCGGTGTTCACGAGGGCATGGCTGAGGAGACGCTAGTCAAGCCATGGGCTCACGTGGCGGTAGTGCTTGAAGGTCCTTTACAGAGTGAACGGGGATGAGCGTTGAGTTGCGCGTTTCACGCATATAAGTGTTAAGGTTTCGCACTAATGGCGGAGCATAGTTTAACGTCTTTGCGATTCGGCGAGCTTCTCTATGGAGTTTGTATACATTTTTTGGAAAAACCTGGTTTATAAAAACTTTGCCCGCGCCGCCCATCTCAAAGATAGCCTGAGCTGTAAGCTTGTCGAGAGCGCTAAACTTTTTCAAAACAAGATCGCGAATGGATGCTGACAACAACTTAACAACTGTAGTAACGGTAGATGCGTGAGCAGAGTTTGGTCCACCAGCCGGTCGAGGAACGCTGGGCAGGATAGCAAAGTGAATAGAGTCAGCCAAGTCAATCGCCGTGAGGACGGCGGCAGTAGCTTGATGCATGTCAGGCTGTTCAGAAGGAATACCCGAGATTAGAATCTCGCACGGGTCTTCGCGAGTAGCTGTGAGATCAGTACGCAAAGTCTCAATAACAGCTGTGTTCTTGTCACGTTTAGTCTCAAGGACCCCAATACGATCTGAAAGTACGTTAACCGCCGCTAAGTCAGCTTCTCGATCGCGACGATATTCCGCAAGATAGTCGGAGAACCACTTTGGGGCCTGATCGCCCATGTTGGAAGGTGATAAAGCAGGCGATCCAAGAGACAGAGGAGTCACACAGGGCAGTTTTCCGACTGACGACTCAGGTGAGTCCGGCGTAGCTAACAGTGATCGGGCGCTTAGCTGACGGTTGGGTAGCAGATGGCGGACTAGACAAGATGTTCGATGGTAAAAAAGAAACAGAAAAGGCAGCGGTAGGCGCAGGCTGCTGAGCGTCGCTCGAACTTAAGGGATCCTCTTTAAGGCTAGTGCTATCGCGCGCATCAAAAGCTAGTAGACAGCAATCATTTGGGTCTCTCCCTTTACGAAACACCGAGAAGCAGCCCGGGTGAAAAGCGTTGCGGCAAGTCGAACAAGTGCAATGCCGATTGACAATTTTACGATTACACTTTTTACAAAGCAACATCTACACGCTAGCTAAAGGTTACCAGCTAGGCGCACTTTCGTACGTTGCGCAGAATGCTCAACGACCGGTCAAAACCGTCTTATAGGGCACATGGTAAAAGGCTGAGAACTATAAAAAGCGGTGGCAGGAAAAAATACAATTTTAAAAGCGCACAAAGGTATAAAACAAAAGAAAGAACGCAATAAGAACGGCTAAGAACGCGAAAAAGTAAAAACAAGTAGAGAGGCGTAAAATTGGTCCGGTGCGGTTGAGTAAGGTAGGCGACGTCCAGACCCGTTTACAAGTGGTACTACTCGACGTAGGGTCAGCCACCTAAAAATTTGGGCAGAGGTCGCAAGAGTAAATTAAAAGCGTAAAAAAGGATCGCAAGAATAAGAAAATACACAGAGGAGCGCCAGAGATTAATATAAAAAGCCATTCAACGCGCACGATCGCAATAAAAAGAAGTTAAAAGCAATTAAAAGCACTGAACAAAAGTTACGTAGAACACGGCAAAACTGCACACACACACTCACAAGAATAAATAACAATCGCAAAAACACTGCCCACAAAACAGGGCGAAAAACTTGCACCGGTTGATGTCTTAAAAAACAGCAGTTGGCATAGCAGGAACCGTGATTCGGCGGAAAATGAGCTGCTACAAGCGGTCATCAAAGCTGGCTCGTGAGTCACAGGACCGTCACAGCACACGGGAAGATGGCCGAACAAACCCAGTGAAAGCGACCGCAAGCGGGGTTAAGTAGAGCAGGTGCGTGTACCGACGCGCAGAAGCAGCAGTCACAAGACCGGTCAGTCAAATCCTCTTCGAGATACTGGCATGGCGGACTCCAAGCAACCAAAACAACAAACGGGCAGTAAGGCGAGAAGCGAGGCCCCTTAGCTCAAAAAAGCAAGCCGTGTTGATTGCGCTCGAAAAGCAGGAGCCAACAGGAGCCAACTACGCCTAGAACAAGCTCAACTCCTGAAAAGCGGTGAGAAAAATGTAAAAGATAGAGTAAAAGACAGAGCCGATGTGCGGCACATCCGACCGACTCAGCTGCGAGAGAGAGAGAGAGAGAGAGAGAGAGAGAGAGAGAGAGAGAGAAAGAGAGAGAGAGAAAGTAAGTGGTGATCGGACCGCTGTTCGATCACTCCGCGAATACACAAATCGCGCACGCCGCACACGCGTGTACTTACTTGGTGGGAGGAGTGCACCGCGTAGAAACTCCTCGCTCCGCTCCTAAGTAACGGACGTCCGGCCGAACGTCCGCACCGCAGCTCTAACCTCGATGCCTCGGTAACTTAGCCCGTCCATTCGCGCGCTTGAACCCACGTCCTCGCCACTCCGCTGTTCCGGTTTCTCTCTAGCCGGTAGATCGCCAAACTATCCCTATCTCTCTCTCACTCGTTTACCCGCTTAGTAACACCTCGGTAGGTGCTACCCTCTGACCCCGCGGCAACTTTCGCAATTAACGCGTTTCGCCGCACGCGCGCGACGCAGGCTCGCGAGGGCGCGCGAGATTTAAGTAATTAAATCTCCACGCGTCACAGCCTAGGTATTTATAACTTTCTATTTTATTAATTTTAGTATTATTTATTGTTATATCTAAATTTTTTGGCACACTATCACAATAATTTCCAAGAGTTATATATACAATTTTACTAACGTTCAGTGTAAGATTATTTAAAGCTAGCCAAAGAGCCAAAGATACATCATTGTTTCTACTATTGACCGTGTTTTATCTGTTGTGATTATTGCTGTATCATCAGCATAAGATAAGATCGCATTCTCTGGCATTTTAGTTAACAAATCATTTACATATAGTATAAACAGTAGTGGTCCGAGTATTGTTCCTTTTGGGACTGTCTCTATTTTTTTATGTTCGCTTTCTGTATATCCTATTTTAACTTTTTGTTTCCTGTTTGTTAGGTAGCTTCCTAATAGTTTGTGTGGTTTACCTCTAATACCGTATGCATATAGTTTATCAAGTAGTATTTTGTGATCTACTATATCGAACGCTTTTGCTAGATCTAGAAATGTAATTGCAATTGGATTACTCTTGTCTAAATTTTCATATATTTTTTTGGTAATGTAGCTTTAAGATTCTTTTGTACCTTTGTTTTTTATTGTAGTCACTAACTATTAAGTGGTTTTTTACATTTCTCTTAATGCCTAAGTAATTTTTTTAATTTTTTAGTATAAATTCTGGGCTGTATAGATTATGAGATCTATATCCTATTATATATTGACCATATTTCTAGATGACTGTTATTGTTAAGATTTATAAGTGTGTTTAGAATTTTAAGTCTTCCAATTTCTATTATGTTAGTTATTTGGATTAAGTCTTTTTTACACGGAGAGAAATTCTCTTTCAACATTTAAAATAATATGTAATAAATATTGGTATTTTCGATAGGAAAAGGAGGACAGACTCATTTTATGAGGATCTTTGCAATAGTAATTTTGGCAACATTGATTATAAAAAACACTACATTCCTCGTCAAAAGCACTATATCCCTTTCTAAAATTGCCATGTTACATAATAAAAATTATATTATAACAAAATTTGAATCACAATATATGAATATTTAATACAGAAAATTAGAGTTTATACTTCATAAAAAAGTAAATTTTATTATTAAAAGTAGTATTAATCGTACTATAGTAAAATTTGGACAATATTTTATCAATATTTAATATATTAAATCCAAATTTTCTTTTTATATTATAGCAAATTTTACTACGGAAATACTAATTAATAATTATAATGTTTATTAATTAGCTACTGTTTCTCTCTATTTTTCTCTTTCTCTGACATATGCGTCTAAGAGAAATGCTCACGCGAAAGTGACCGCCTAACCGGCAGATGACGGTAAATAAATGCAAGCTAAAGTAAGGTTAGGTTGACATTGCGTAGAGTTGCATGCGACAATAACCGGCATTCCGATCGTCAATCACTTCTTTGAGTGCTGTGAAATAGTATATTAAGCTACAAGGGCGTAAAGACTTTCTTCTCGCACGAGTCATCGGGACGAGTGAGAGAAGAATACGCCCGTGTAGCTTACACTACTTTTTGTAATGACGTGCGGAAAGTTAGTACACGAAGGAAATAAAATACTTTTTAAAGAAAAAAAATGAAATGGTGAAGGATGGGCGGGAGCCGGGGTCCAGGGGCGGAGCCCCTCCAAACACTACTGTGAAATATCGATTTTTCATAAAACATTTATTTTATCAAATTATGAATTTTACATTTCATGTTTTAATTTTATATTTCATTTTTTTTTAATTTTGATTTATTGATTTACGTAATTATAAACTAATTTCTACAATCATTAATTGATTTATAAAATAATTGACTAGTTTGTACAATTATTTATAATAATTACAATTTGATTGACTAACTTTATTTTAAACATTTAATGTAATATTTAATTTAATTTGAACTTTTAATAATTAATCTAATTTGTACTTTTGCTTTTATAAGTGGTTTGATTACAGCGTTTGATAATTTTGATTTTTAAAATACATAACACATGTATTTAATTTACAGAAAATATTTCATCGTTTACTGTACAATACAGTTCTTGCCTTCTATTTTTATATCAACAGACTTTTGGTTTTCTTCATTGGTTTTTGCAGTCGGCTCTTCATTTGGAGAAGTGTCGAGTCTAATTTTTTTTATTACATAACTGTGTCACAGGAATCTTCATTAACAATGGCACTAGTTATCGTAGAACAAACTTCTTTCTTATAACTGAATCACCTATATACCCTTCTGCACATCCTGTAGATTTCCAGCCCCCATGACGTTTCAGTGTACTAATGGTAGCACCTGCGTCAACCAAAAATGTTGCAGAGGTGCGGCGAAATGCATGGCCGGTGTACAATTTGGGCTCAGGTAATTTCAAAAAATCTTGCCAATCTTATTGATGCCTATTACCTGCTTTGTACACTTTCCTTTCTGATAATTTAAAAATAAATTTTCTGGTGCACCTTCAGGCCTTAACTTAATATAATCTAAAACGATCTCACGTAGAGGATTATTTATAATAAAAGTGCGTGCAGTGTATGTTTTAGTCACTGGTATGGTCACTAATAGGTGAGTAGTTTGATCTTTAATATCATTTGTGGTCATGTTATGCAGTTCCTCTCTGCGACAAGCTCCTGTTATGCCAATGATCATTCCAACCTATAGATAATTAGAACTAATTTAATTTTTGTTATAATATTCAAAACATTACAAATATATAATATGAAGTGTAAATATAGTATTATTTGAAAAATATTTAAAAAGAATTAAAAAAAAAAGAAATTAAATTTACCTTAACATCTAAAAATTCGTCATTTGGAGCTTCATTTAAAAATTCTTTCCCTTACAAAAATAAACTACTGACAAAACTATTGACAAAACTATTGGATAAACAACTGATGAACTACTGATAGATCATATAATTCCATTAGTAAATTGGCGACTACTGACTAACTACTGACTGACAACTACAGGTA
>UXGC01002729.1:0-10338 GCA_900480045.1 Eurytoma adleriae
CTGGTAGAAAATTAATCATAAATTGGTCAATTTATGGTCAATTGCCTTCTTTATTGACCAGTTATGGTCAATTTATGATGAATTTTTTACTAGGGTAGTGAAAGTTTAGTTCTTTTGTTTTTCAGACTTTTACTTTATGAGAGAACTTTATTGAAAATGATGGTGGTGGACGGACTAAAAACATGGAAAAAATAGTAACACAATTCTTGGATGGGGGAACGGACGTACTTAAATCGTGAAAAAAATGACCTGAATGTCTGGGAACGTGCAGTTTTTATTCCAAAATTTTCCAAAATCTTCACTAATTAAGAGGAAGAACGAAAAACCACTAAACAACCATTAAAGACTTATAAATCAGTTCGATTTTGTATACAGTACACTATTTTTAAACAATGAATTTTTCACTCTTTCCCATTAATAAAACTCGCAAGAAGATCGTTAAAAACAAAAATTAAACGCAACCAAAATCTCGCAGTACACTAAGCTACCGTCATCCCGCTCAAGCGAGCTCGCGCGTGCAATTCGAAGTGCTCGCTCGTTGCAGCGCGTGCTCCCACACCGGCGGCTCCCCCGTCAGTATCAACGTAAGTGCGCGCTCCGCTCGCGCGCCGTTGGGCCGCTCTTCCCTCCCGGTGCGGCGCCGCGGAAGGGCACACCGGGGGATTCCCTCTCTCGGCTGCCAGCAGCGGCGCGGTGCACCCTCTCTCTGCGCCGTGACTTTCTTCGCTCGGCGAGCTCCTCCTCCCCCCTCCCCCCCGTCCCACTCCCCCGAATCGCGCCGGCACCCCACCCCCGCGGGGCCTCGCCGCTCCCCCCCTGCTACCCGCCGCTTTCCTACTCTCTCTCTGCCTTTGGAGCAGGGGTTTTTTCGGGGAAGGGGGAGGGGGGCAGCAGTCACGTTGTCGACTGCCGGCAGATCGCGACTCTCCCGAGCGTCGAGCTTGCGGACCGGTCGGGGGCTTTGAGCTGTGCCCCTTCGGACTATGCACGTGGCGCGTGTAAGCTCGCGCGCGCGTGGGTTTGGGGATTTCGCTGGTCGCTCGATTTATCGTTAAAATATGAGGATAGGACGAAATCGATGGCTATAAATAAAAACAGCTTATCTTCCGTGTGTATACGTACAGAAAATAAGCAAACAGCGTATCTCCTGTGCTTATGCACGATGTTTTTATTTTGCGTAAATCTTGGCGAGCTGTGGAGCAAGCGATATATTTGAAATTTTCTGGAGAATAAATTTAATTTTGTATAACGTACTGAAAGGTCCGTTAAAAATTACCATGCAATTATGAGTTCAAATGATCGAAATCAATAATAAATTTATAGCAAAAATCATTCTCTAATAAATTGTTCTACTTTTGGCTCTACATAATTCATTTTTATTTTTCCTTTGCAAAATTAATTTGTTCGAAAAAAGTCGTAATTCTGTGTTCTGGTATCGAGGCGAGCCCCGACATCGTGGAGCTCACCAATTAATTGTGCAGTATGCTCGAGTAGATAAGACGTAATCGTGTCGTTAGTAAGTCGACTGGCTCCGAAAGCTCAATCGCAGAGGGAATCGGTTGCGCATAAATGAAGAGCTGCGGAAAGCCCAATACTGGTAACGAGAAACGGGATGGCATGCACGAGAAATAATAAGAGAGAAAAATTCATAACTGAGAACAATTTTTCGTAAAAATTACGGTCAAGCTCGCCTTAAAAATTAGGCGAAAATCATAATCATTGGACGGTTTGCAAAATTGGTAATTTTCGCGGGGTATATCCACATAGTTTATATCTAAATCTTGGATGATACGAAAAGCTTCGTAAAAATTAAGGAGATTTTCCCGTAAAAATTACTGTGCTTTTTCCGTAATAATTACGAAGCTTTCCATGGGCCACTATGAATCAGATGAAAACTACAGTGATTTTCCAGTAATGCAAACCACCCCATTTTTTAACGTAATTTTTATGATAATTTATACGAGTGTATATTCATCCATAATAAAAGACGCGCTTACCCTCGTCAGCTATAAATAAGTAAAACTAAAATTTACCCAAACTTTTTTTAACCATGACCTTTCTGTTTTCTTTTCAGGAGTCGCGTTATCCAAAGCAACGACTGAGTAAACCGGCCGGTACACGATGAATTTCACGCCGTTCCCGGGCTTCACGACGGGCTCGCTGCCGTCGGGCACCGTCCACCAGTTCGCCACGGCGAAGTTCGCCCAGAACCTGACGACGGGCGGCCAGGTGGTGGGCGTGCTGTCGGGCGGCGAGGGCGGCGTCCACTACCTCAGGCCCGTCGACCCGAACGGCTTCATGGCCCAGAGCACCGGCAACCAGCAGCAGCAGATAATCACGCTGCCGATCACGGTGCCGGGCAAGGACGGCACCCAGTCCCACCAGATACAGATCCAGGTGGTCAACCCGAACTCCCAGAGCAGCAACAGCGCCGAGCCCAAGTACCACATCGCGCCCATCTCGCTCGGACAGTTCCCGAACTCGGCCACCGTGCTCACCGTCGCCTACAGTCAGCAGGGCGCCGAGAACGCGCCGATACAAGTGCAGCCGCAGAACACCGTTGCCACCACGCAAACGTCAGTTTCTCTCGCTTCTTTTTTCTTGTTTGTTCGATGGTGTAGGGGAGGAGAGTTGTATGCTTGCGATACGGATGTATTTTGTTGAAAGCGAACGAATCGTGACTGTAGTTTGACAGAAATGTTCCACTAACAGTTACTGCTAGTTTGAGGAAAAGCTAGGAAGGATTGCAAAAATTACGGAGTAAAATTTTCGTTTATACTACTTTTTATGGGAATTAAATGACTGCTAAATGAGATGTTAGAAATCGAATATGATTCTGAATGTAAATCGAGAGAAATTTTTCATTAAATATTGCTAAAATTTTTGTTAAAATGAGAAGCTATGAAAAATTACGGAGTAAAATGTTTTTTTTATACAATTTTTTAAGCAAATATGTTTGAAATCGAAATGCTCTGAATGTAGACCGAGAAATGTTCTACTAAAATAGCTGCAATTAGGGGTGAAGTTAGGACAAGCTACAAAAGGCACACAAATTATTTTCACTTTTTTAAAAATGACTGTGTACTTGTAAGCAAGTGATCTGTTTGGTAAAAAGTAATCGTAAAACATTGTCAAAAATATTGCAAAAATTACCACTGTTCTGACTCATTTTTACAACAATTAATAATATTTAATTTTTGAATAGATCACTTTATTCAAAAATTTCGTGTATACTGTATAGTAAATTATATTAGAAAGTTGCTACCTAGTGTAGCAAGTTTTGCAATTTTCAGTTTGTCCGTGCTTGAATAAAGAAAATAGTCATTTTTCTCCGTGCACCTGTGGTACAAGATCTATATATTGAGCTTTTATATTAAATTAAAAATTTGTTAAATCAAAATTGAAATTGCTGCAAGTTTATAAAGCTACTGGAATGGATGATTTAGCATTTTACATATATTTACAAAATTATCTGTATAAAAATAGGTTTATATTGCATTTAGTATATTCTAAGTGTATTATTTCTAAAAAAATTAATAGACATTTACAGATTTGTTATATAAGTTATGATCAGATCTTAAAAGTGGAATGTTCCTTTAAATTGAATTTAAAATCACAATTAAATCTGTGCACTTGTAAAGATAAGTTTATGAAGCTAAATGCCACTCTCATAATGTAGAAGAGTGAAACATTTAAAAAATCATTCCAATCGAGTGAAAAATAATTTTTTTTTTTTTCAAAAAAACTGCCACTCGACACCCGATAGACTCAGTTATCACTCGCTTCGAGTGGTTTTTCATTCTTCCACATTTTGAGAGCATTGCTTTTTAATCTAGTTTAATATTACAAAAATTGATATTTATATGAAAGCTCTACAATTATTCATTAAAACTCCATCACTAAACGTTAAAAAAGTATAAAAAAAGTATTGTTGAAAAACGTAAAAGAGCTGCTTTGGATTAGCCTATACATAATATGTGTAACCGAATAAATAAATGAATGATGTATTACAGGTCGGATCAGATGACGCAGAGCACGTCGACCGCGACGACGACGAGCCAGCAGACGATCCAGCAGACGGTGCAGCTCCCCGGAGCACCAGAGGGTCTGACCGTGGTCGCCCAGATACCCCACGACTTCATCCTGCGCGAGAGCATCGAAGAGACGAAGGAGACCGAAGTGAAGACGGAAGCGGGCACGACGCCCGTCGCCCTCATCAAGCGGGGTGGCGTCAAGAACCAGGCCAACCAAAGCGGCGAAGAGTTCGTTGCCTCCATGAACCTTCAAGGCACCTGGCCTGGCATTACCGCCACTTCTACCGTTGCCGACTACCTGTCGAGGTGCGCTTTCACTTTTTTTTTGTCGTTCATTTTTTTCTGTTCGATACCCGCAATGAGTTTTTCTTCTAAAGTAAAGTAATTTAATTTGAAAATTTTTAATGTAATCTGAAAATGAAGCAACGCAGTTTTATAATTAAATTTTTAAAAAATAACTATAGCCATGTATAAAAAAGATGTTCCTATAGTAAGTGTCCTAGAAGTAGGTTGTACAATTTAATGTTCTCACGGTCTGCGGTTGTGAAAAATACTAGCAGTTTCTTGAAAAACTTACTAGTAACTGAAAAAAATTTAATGTATTTCTACTAACTGTCAAGAAATTATTATAATTGTTTAAAAATATAACAGATTGTGAAAACATTAAAATTAAGCCTGGAGTTTATTTATCTTATTTTATTAATAAAATGTTCAATTTTCAGGTTGCCTCCGGGTTCACTACCGCTGTCTCTGCAGCACTTTCTGAAATTCTCCGCGGAGACGATAAAGCGTGAGGCGTTGGTAGAATCAAGCCCCCTGGGCGCCGACGGCCTGGACGCCTCCGGCAGCGCAGGCTCCGACGGACAGACTGTGCAGATTACGGTGGCGGGCGGTGAGACCGAGATAATACCGGACGTCGTGGAGGACGCCGGCGCCGAGCCCGGCGTCAAGCCCAAGCGCAAGAAGAAGTACAAGAAGAAGCCACCGAAGCCGAAGAAGCCGAAGCCCGGCCAGGTGGGTTACTCGTTCTTCAAACTCTTGGCGATAACGAACGGCCCGTTTCTCCGCGTTTCGCTATTCTGTGTTTGGTCGCAGATTCGTTTTCTAGACTTTTTCTTTTATTCTTTGTCTTGAATACGTTTCTGCGTACTTCTTGAAATTTGGAAAGAAACGTGTTGTGAATAAAATTGTCCTTAGTGCAAAAACATGGAATAGCCAATACTTTTCGTTCAAACTACTGTGAGAAACACCAATTACAATGCGTCATTTCTTTTTTGTTTGTTTTGACACAATCACACATTTGCGATGGTACAGATGAACTACGTCGAATGTCCTGTTAACTCCAAAAGTAGACGTTTTAAGGTACAGCTGTGTTTTTCAGTAATACTTCGTTATGACGCTTGTATGAACCTTTTCTATGAGTTTTTTTTGTTATCTTTACCTTTGCTTGTATTCAGTATAGTTTATAGATGGTCAGTCTTTTGTTTATTGGTAAAAGATGCACTGAGACTATGTAAACTTTTACTTTTTGGAGTTCCATTACAAAAAAGACGTCAAAAATAACCTGATTTTCAAAATCTTCATAATTGAATGTACCACTGAAACGCCACTTGTTGAAATAAATGCTTCATAGTCCAGTGATTAAAAATATTACCGATCAGACAAATATCAGTTTTAAATTGTTAATAAGTTTTTAAATCTCTTTTGTTGTTTTTAGAAAATTAATTTTTTATTTTACGTTTGATCTTGTAAGAAACGATCCGTTTTATTTTTATAATTTTTTATTAATAGTACATTCAATTTAAATCACCACGATTTATGATTTCTCGTTGAACACAGTTTTTAATACCTCCTGATTTGCGGGTTTTATTTGTTCAC
Organism: Eurytoma adleriae; assembly: GCA_900480045.1. Classification (NCBI taxonomy): domain Eukaryota; kingdom Metazoa; phylum Arthropoda; class Insecta; order Hymenoptera; family Eurytomidae; genus Eurytoma; species Eurytoma adleriae. The sequence continues at coordinate 5,913 of UXGC01002729.1, forward strand.
TAATTTATTTGAAATTTTATGTATATGTTAATGTTGTGTAAGTAAACTAAATTCACATTTTTTTGTTTACTATTACAATACTACAGATTTGTATTTGGAAAGCACAACAGTTATTTATGAGTGTGTACTATTACGCTTATTTAAATTACATAAAGATATTTTATCGATTCTAGGTGAGCATCGTGACGGCTCTCGATGGTACGACGCTGTTCTGCTGCCCTCAATGCAACATGGCTTATCCAGAAAAGGAGTTGCTCGAGCAGCACTTGATCGGCCACAAGATCGAGAGGCGATTTATTTGTGACATTTGTGGTGCCGGGCTCAAGCGTAAGGAGCACCTTGAAAGGCACAAACTCGGTCACAATCCAGACCGACCTTTTATATGCTCCGTCTGCATGAAGGTACAATATTTGCATTTATTTCGAATATGGAAAAAAACATTTTTAATCGATAAATCTTGCTAATGTTTGCTAAAATGCACAATTTACTTAATTTTTTCTATAAAATTTTCATTTTTATTAATTTATACGAGAAAGTTAATTTGAATCCAATCTAATAAACAAATCTTCAACAGGGTTTCAAAAGAAAAGAACACTTGAATCTTCACTTCGTCATACATAGCGGTCAAAAGACGGAGGTATGCACGGAGTGCGGCAAAGCCTTTTATCGCAAGGACCATTTGAGGAAGCATGCGAGGAGTCATCTGACGAAGCGCCAGAAGGAAGCCGATCCTCTCGGCTCGACCGACCCGGCTACCCAGCAAGCTCAGCAACAAGCTCAACAGCAGGTCCAACAGCAGGCCGAGCAGCAGCAACAGCAGCAGCAAGAGCTTCAGCAACAGGCCACCGCCGTGCCTGAGGTTCAGCAGATACAGATTCAAGTGAGTGGCGATTATTCGCACGCTCAGTACACGGCTTCTAGACCATTTTCACTCGATAATGTATTTACATCACTACTACTTCATTTTTTTTAATCATACAATTTTTTTATCATTCGCAAATTGTTTTAATTTTTTTTTTTAATCATTTTTTTTAACAAGATAAAAATTGCATGTTAAAGGCTTATCTAAATTAACTTTAGTTGTTAGCTCGCTAGATTATGTATGTAAACGAATTGAACATATTTTAGGTGGGCCAAGGCTCGCAGGCGCAAATCCACCAGATCCCGGTGAACGAACAGCCGACAGTGGTGTTGCCGACGGCTGCTGAAACAGGAGCCATGACCTTGCTCCACCACCAGCAGCAGCAGCAACAACAGCAGCAGCAACAGCAACAGCAACAACAGCAGCAGCAGCAACAGCAGCAGCAGCATTAGCGACGAGTCCGTTAGTCACGAAGACAAACGCGTTAATAAGTTCAGCAGGCCGTTAAAAGCGGATTCGCGTTAAACACGCGAAATGACTGCACCGATGAGATCTAGTATACTGACCGATGCGCCTTTTTGCTTATGGCTCTGTCATCATCGTCCGGATCTTGTATCCCGAGTCTCAAGTGTAATATAGAATCTATTATTTCGCGGGGGTGGGTGTTGGTTAGTTGTGCGCGAATGTTAGCTGTGAAAGGATTTCAATGGCTCCTCGACGGAGTGACTTCAGGTATCGTTCGAATGCTAGATCGTACGCAAAAGCGGGAAACGTAACATTCTGATTTTATTGGCTACGTTAAGTTCATTTTGTAAAATAAATGGAAGTTTTGTAAAATTTAATTTTTGAATCTGTAAGAAGAGAGGAGTAAACCAATAATGCGATTGCAAGAGGTGTATGAAAATTGTTTTTTAAACGATTTTTTGTTAAGCTGGTGAATAGTATGCTTTTGTATTCTAAATGCTAATACAGATTACGAATCATTGATCACTGGCAACGTTGTCTTTTAATTATATATATAATTCACATGGTAATAAGCTAGAGAGCTAGATTATTTTCTATCGACGATGCATACTAACCGAGCAGGGACCAGTGGCTCTTTGCGAATTTCTTTGTTGAAAAATAAGATTTTTTTTCTGTATGAAAATAACCATTATGTATTTTGCTTCTGTATAAATTGTACATGTAACTGCTCTTTTTGTAGGTAGGAATCGACTGCAGTTTTGTAAGTTACAAATTTTAAGTTTTGTTACGGAGTCGACGTATCTTCACTGATGGGATTAAGTCAGTTGAGTGATCAAAAAGTTACTTCAAAAGAAGCAAAAAACATTTAAACAAAAGTTAAAAAATAATATATTAAACTTACATTGGAAAAAATTCATTACTTGTTTAATCAAGTAACTATTCTTTCCAATACTTTCAAGATAATTTTACAACATCAGCAGATTTCAGAAATTAATTGAACAAAAAGTAAAAAAAAAATGTGTAGTAATTATACAGAAACAAAATTCATGTAAAACGATTTCTTTATTTTTAACTAATTTATATTTATAGTAAAAATATCTTGCTAAACAAGACATCAAAACTTTTGTATGGTGTAAAGTATTGATCAGGGTGGAGTGACGCGAATGAAGTGAAAGAATAGTTTTATATGAAAAAAAAAACAATAGATGAATCCACTTTAATTATAACTTATGAGTTAATTGTAACTCAGATTGCAGCAAACGCTGTTAATATAATGTTTATAATACATTATTAGTGTAATATTGTAACTAAAAGAAGCCGAAATTTAACAAAACCGAAAAGTTTTGTGCGCCTTGTCGCAACTTAATAGTTTTAGTAGCACGTTAATTATTTTATATATTGTATTTTTTATATTATTGTATTTAATCTGCAATCAAATATAAATAAATTAAGCTGTTTTTTTCGTAATGATTTATTGCAAGACAGAATATTGGTAATATTTTTATTAGAGTCAAATAAAGAATTAAACCAAATGTAGATGTTGATTAAATAATTTATCCTTATTGTAGACAGTTTTATCAGACCTCCTGATTGAAGCATAATAATCTCAATTGAAAAGATTAAATCAAATTAGTTCAGTTTAAAATCGTTAATAAATATTTAAAATAATCATTAAAATTTATTACAAATTATACAACGTTGTGCAGGGCAGCCTGCTGGTTATTGAAGGGTTCGGACCCCTGACCACCGGCTGTGTAGGAGCGCACCTTCTTGGACACCACGCCCCGCACGGGAAGAGTTTAATCCGTGACCCAGAGCCTTCGTTAGTCGCCTCTATTATGGCGTTGCTCTGTAGAACACTGACGCAACAGGAGACGTTTTCAGCTGTCGCGAACGTGGATGTGAAGATTGAGGATTTATCTGTATTGGGTTATCCCTTTACAGAGTATGACAGCCACCCTAGTTACATTTATAAAAATTACGTTTACAAATTTATCTCAAACTATAAATCTTATAAAAAATTCAATATTGTTATTATATGAGATATTAAATGCAGTTGAATCGTCAAAATAAAATTAAATACCAAATTTTGTTCTTTCGGTACTAAAGTGATACCGCATTCTCCTTTCAAGTCAAGATTACCTCCTGGTGGAGCTGACAGTGTAAACTGATGCATTAAATATCGGCCAAAAGGTAAAAGCACTGGGTCACAGTGAAAGTGTCGAGAACTGCTCTTCATTTGTCGCGCGACATTATCCGTATGATTTCCTAACGTTATGCAGACTTCCAAAGCGACCACAAGACAATCCAGATATGTCTCGGATTTCCAAATGATTTCCCAAAAATATTGATGATTTCCAAAAAATTTAGTGATTTCCAAAATCAATTCCAGATTTCCAAATTACTTCGGTGAACTATAGCATATTTAATTCATTGTAAATAATACCAAAAACAGTCAGATTTCCAAAAATAACCAAATGCATCGAAAAACATCTGTCGATTTCCAAAAACATTTCGTGGATGTCCAAAAAAAATTTCAGATTTCTGGCTGGACATATAATTACATGAGTGAGTAAACGCCAACTGATACTTTGAGATATATAAAGATTTCCATAAAATTTCTAAACAATAAGAACTTTTAAAAGGCTTCCTTAAGATTGTTAAGTTGATGTTCAAACAAATTTTGCCGATAACAAAATAATTTTGCGGATTTCCAAAATTTTGCGGATTTCCAAAATTTCGCGGATTTCCAAAATTCGCGGATTTCCAAAATTTAACGGATTTCCAAAATTTAATTTTCTACGAGATTTACAAGAAAGCACTATTTAAATACATAATCTTTCGCGCGCAATTGACTGGGAATATTGACGCATGCGCGTTTATCGGGACCGAGCGTAGTCGGAGCGACCGCTAGGTGGCGTCGACGATTCCGCAAGAGAAAAATGAGCTTCTAAACCATAAAAGAGCCAAAGAAAAAGCAAACGACATCGCTTCTCGGCCTTTTGGCTAAGATCAAAGTGTAGTATCTGTTCTTATCAGCTTGATATCTGGTACGCTCCCCATTGGGGAGCCAGTATATCGAACTGCTTTTTGGAAAGA
>UXGC01002730.1:0-10335 GCA_900480045.1 Eurytoma adleriae
GTAGGATGGTTCCTTACTTGATAAAGTTTAAAAAAATTTCGATTTTTTGAAAATTTTTATGTCCCGTAGCCCCTTAACCTACAGTTATCCAAGGGAAAGAAGATGAGGGATCCTATGTTCACGCGGAGCAATGTTGCCAAATAGGCGTTTTGAAGAACCTGGAGGTCGCAGTTCTATGTCTTGTCGGAGTCGTGGTAGAGCAGGCACATGTAGTCAAGGTGCGATAGAACCATGCTCTCAGCAAGTTCTTTTCTGAGTGATCTTGTCAGTGAATGGCTATGCAGTCGTAGATTTCTGAACGAATGATAGTAGCTACATACTTCGACCAAACGACCAACCAACACCAGACTCACTTGATTGTGGACCGATAAAGAACTTAAGGACACACTCTGATATGACAGGGCTAAGCTCGAAAGGGGCAGAATCAGCTCCAGAGAGCAATGATGGCTGAACCGATAGTACATCAGTAAGGTCGCGGTCGGTTAGAGGAGGAAAGTCGCTTCCTACTTTCCCGTAGTGAGCATTGATCAGCTGCAATGTGAAAGAGTGGTGACGGCTTCGACGAAGAGCCAATTCCCGTGCTCTTGAGTATCTTCCACTTCGCTGCCTGATAATCAGTTTCATTATGTCGAGACTTTTCGGAGGCATTTTTGGCAAAATCCAGACGATTGGACACCTCAGATCGCAATATATGATAGCGTAAAATATTGAGCTGACTATTCAACCTAACCATGCGTCGGTAGGCGCTATCGCGTTCTTTCATTCGATGCTTAATATCAGACGTGACCCACGGCTAGCGTTTAGTAGGGATGCGAACATTACTTGCAGGGGCAATATCGTCGAACCTGTCATTAATTGCTGAAACTAAGGAATGAACGGTTTAACACTTGTAGATTGCGCTGGAATGCAGGCGAGAGCCTCTTGAATAACTGGACATACATTGAGCATGATTTGAGGAAAGTCATGCCGTGCAATAAACACAGGGTAGTCAGACTTTCGATAGTCAGTATTCTTAGGCAGATCATCAACAAGAAACAGGTCGGTCCATGTGAGTATTGCCGGAGAGAGTGACAGTGTGATGAGTTGGGCCAGACGGCACTAAGAAAAGTGCAAGATAGACTTCAAGTTAGAGGTATACGTGTTGACAACGTAAATGTTGGTGTTGAAGTCATCAGGTACTATAACAGAGCTGAACCGAGGTGGAAATTGTGCAAGGGATTGAAAAAACATATCCATGTAGGCAGCATCCAGACGCCTGTAGACAACACCCAGTAATAACTTCATTCTTCTGAATGTAACAGAGAGGATAACAAGAGAGGATAAGAAACTCGGGTGTGTTGTCGTATGGGGGATCCGAGTCACTGAGCATGCTTACTCTGAGACAAAATTTTATATAAACGCCAACACCTTTCCTAACCGATCATTGCGATAAAATAAAAAGTCTTGAATACTGACCGATTCGTCCGAGTCAGATTTGGTGAGGAACGTTTCGATGACCGCTACTATGTCGTGTGTGCTCGGATCGATGACAGAATCGAGGAAGGTAAGATTGGTTTTAAGATGATTAACATTTATATGCGATAATACTAGGGGGAGGGGGAGGTGGCGCGATTAGACGGGGAAAAATTTACGCTAGGATTTGTACCCACGCGACCTGAAGCGTCATCTTGGCGAAGAGAAAGAAGCTCAACTTCTGTTCGAGTCGGGGTAAGAGGGTCACTGGCGATTGCACGTATCCAAACGACGCCATTTCGAACAGTGGGACTAGTGTAATTGATGGCTCTGCAACGTATGAGCGCATTCCGATAGAGCTCATACACCGGCTTCGGTCAGAGAGCGCGAAGAAAAATTTTGGCATCGCCACCTTCTAGTCTAGTCACAAGTGAAGAAAGGATTACAAGTAAAGTTAAAACACGGGTGGACATAGAACAATTAACGATTAACAATAAAAACGCAGTAATAACATGAATAATTACTGTAAAACTAGAAGGCACGCAAAAAATATCGCATGCCAATAACATTTTAATCTAGACGCGGTAAATATTCACTAGCCGCATAGTACACTATGGTAAATCACAGTCGCATTGAGGAACTAAGACTAGCTCCAGATTAAGATAATTAAAGCTACGTATTGGATGCAGGACAAAGCGCAAGTGACTAGTAGGGATAGAGATTTATTTGGCTAAGGCTAAAGCTAAGGCTAAAGCTAAGGCTAAAGCTAAGGCTAAAGCTAAGGCTAGAGCTAAGGGACTAGCTAGCCCATAAAGAAAAGTCAAGTGTATACCTCTGAAAAAGAGTATCGTATAGATAATACAGCCTTAAATCTAGATAGTCCTAGGGGCTCAAACGAAGGTGGGGAAAGCGTATTAATCAGGTCAATGGAGGTAACCAGAAAAGAGCCTTTCATTGCAGCAGTGCGAATGGGTGCGTAGGGCAATGATCTTGGTGGAAGTCGCGAGGAAGACCAGAAAAACACATCAACATTGCGCCTAGAAAACTTCGTGAAAATGTAAGCGGGATTTTTATTCGCAATGACATTGTACGCCAATGAGCCAATGAAGTATTCTCGCCTTCGCTTAACGGAAAGCCATCCAAGAGAGAGCCGATAAGGCGTGACATGCTCTCTCGGTCCCATGTTACAAAAGACAAAACGCACGCAAGCATTTTGGAAGACTTGCAGATCTTTATTGCGCGTCTTATCGGTATCGTGAAAGAGCACGCACATATAGTCAACGTGAGAGAGGACCAAGGTTTCAACTAACTCCTTCCTCAGAGATCTTGAGAGGGAATGGCTGTGCGGTCTTAAGTTTCACAAAACAAAGTTTGCTCTGCGAATGATGGTGGCAATATGATTCACCCAGTTAAGCGTTGGAGTGAGGATTAAACCAAGCGTTTTGACCTCACTGGTGTAGGGGAGAAATTCGCCTAGAATACAGACTTTAGGGAGTTCATCAAGGTCGCGACTAGAGGTATATGCCAGACTTCCCATGACCATCGCCTTGGTTTTGCTAACATTTAGCTTTAAGCCATTGTCAGCTGCCAACTTGGCAATAGCTTCACCATCTAAACTAATTAAGTCCACTCCAAGAGCAAAATCACTCGGAAGGACTGACAGATAGATCTGAGTGTCGTCAGCGTATATCATATAGAGCGAGTGCCTTAGAACGGAGGGGAGGTCATTTATGTAGATGGCAAAGAGAAGAGGTCCTAGCACACTCCCCTGAGGAGCTCCACCATTTACACGAGTCCAGCTAGTGGGATTCAATCCATCCTTTTCAATCACCGCTTGCTCACGATTCTTAAGGTAGGAGAAGATAAGCGATAGAAAGCCATCTGAGCAACTAAGCGCTTGTAGTTTGCTGAGGAGACGGGCATGTGGAACGGTGTCAAACGCCTTAGAAAAATCAAAAAATAAGATAAACATCGTCAATGATTTGACGACTAAAACCTGATTAACGCTCATCAAGAAGGTTATTGGAAAGCAAATAGGCAGATAGCTGATCATAAACAATCCTTTCAAATAATATTCAAGGCGTGGAAAAGGACAAAGTTTCGATGCAGGCATTAAAGATGTTGACTAAATGGGGAAGGTCAGCAGGAGATGTTAGATTAACTCAACAGTGACTGGGCGTAGAGCAAACTTAGTCGATTCAAACATGAAGGTGGACGGGGACGGAGATGAGAGCACATCTTCCAGGTCATTCTCCGTAAGTGGTGGGCAATCGCCCCCAACTCCTCCATAGTGCTCGTTAAGAGCAGTAGCCGAGAAATGTGTTAAGGGAGATGTCTACGGAGCGGTGCCAATGCCCATGCTCTTCGACACTTTCCACTTGTCGGCCTGGGAATCTGCATCATTTAATCTAGATCTATAATGATCATTCTTTGTAGAATCGAAGCGGTTAAAGACTTCAGAGCGTAGAGTACGGTAACGCAGGATGTTAAAAGGGCTGTTGAATCTCACCATCCGTCTGTAAGCTCTATCACGGTTGCGTATGATGCACTTAAGTTCGCTGTTTACCCATGGCTTGCGCTTTCCGAGGATGGTGACGTTCATTAAGGGGGCAACTTAATCAAAAGTTCTCGTAATAGTAGAAACAAGATGAGAAGCGCTTTCATCAACAGAAGTAGCGTGAAAGTGAGAAATGTCAGAGAGAGCTTTTTGAAACCTCATAGCTAGAGTATCGGGATTTATTTTATTGAGCGAGCGAGTCAACACTTTCCTATTCGGACGACGTATTGGGCAGACATTAAGTCGTGCCCAGCGATAAACGGGGAATCGGACTTTATATAGTCCACAACACTTGAAAGATCATCCACAAGGAAAAGATCAATCCAGGTGTGAGAATTCTCAGAGACAATGATAGCGTGATGAGTCGGTCCAGAGGGTAAAGGAGAAAGAGCGAGTTGTTCATATGTAGACTTCATTTGAATTGAGTGTTGATTAACAACATTCATATTTGTATTGAAATTACCAGTCACAATGACAGTATTAAAACGAGGAATGTATTGAGCAAACTATAAACAATGCCAAGCAAAAGTTTCGTAGTCTCAAAGGTCACTGAGAGGATGAGATAGAGAGAAAGAGAGAGAAAGAGAGAGAGGGAGGGAGAGGGAGAGGGAGAGAGAGGGAGGGAGGGAGAGAAAGAGAGAGAGAGAGAGAGAGAGAGAGAGAGAGAGAGAGAACCAATAACACAGTTACACGATAACCGATAACACGATAACGTGGCAACACGATAAATGATAGCACGATAGATTTAAAATCCTAGATCCTCTGTCTCTTTCACGCAACGCTGTGATTTATTTCATTAGAGTAAGCAGCCAATCATGTATCAAGATAAAGAGGGAGAGAGGTACAGAACTCGTAGTTTATCTCTCTCTTTCTCTCTCTCTCTCTCTCTCTCTCTCTCATTTTCACTATAAGCTCGTCGTTAAGGCTATCTCTAGATTTTTATGCTCTAATTTTACGAATCAAACATAATCATATAAAACTTGAAAAGGGAATGTTTCGAATGTGATGACGTGCTCATATCACTGGGAGTCGTAGCCGTAATATGCGATTACATACAAGCTCCTATCACGGTCACATTACGTACCCCCTTAAAGAAAAATGTAGTTTCTTCCTAAAATACAAACCAAAAGCTTGAAAATAATTCTGACACCAGGTCTTGAAAAAATCTGAAAAAATTCTCAGTGGTCCGAAACTTTGAAAACAACATTTTAGATAATTTTGGGTGAAATAAAATTTTTGTGCTTAGACTCGACAGAGAATGTATGTTTCTACCATCTTGAATTCTTTGATATTTCTATTTCAAAGTAGTGAAGTTTATTTTTCGGCTATGTATATTTGACCTTGAGAGATTCTTAAATTTTTTTTTCAATTTTAGATTGTAACTGGTACTTGGCTAGTTGATGGTAATCCACAAATAATATTGTTTGATATTGGAAGCGCTGCTTGGAAATTAGATGAGTACAAACAAGAATTATGGAATCGATGCGGTTTTGGAATACCGCATTTAGATGTAGAAGCGAATGATGCTGTAATACTCGGGTACCTTGTTTGTCAATTTATCACAGAATTCAGGTACGTATATCTTGCATCTTGCAGGGAATTAACGATATCATTTAGTCTAATGAATATATTTTTTTGGCTATTTGCGATATTGTTTTTAAGGTGGTTGGAATGATTTTCGACTTCAAAACTATCTTTATAAAAATTTAACAGTAGGTTTTTGACACAATTACCTGTGTAAGATTAAACGCCCAATACGAATATCACGGAGAAATTGAACCCTATCAAAAGAAGGGTACTTTGGTGTACCTCACCGATTTTAAAAATTTTTATTAAACTAAAAAATAAGAGATACATATGATAAAAAAACCGTGATAATTATGTTTTAACCAAGTGGCTTGTCCTTTTTTGTCAGCAGATAATACAGATACATTATACGGAGGTTTAAAAATATAATTTGCTATTCTTGTACTATTTAGTAAAATTGCTAATTTTTTAATAATAAAGCTATTATTAGTATTTGATTTAAATCCTTGGAAATCTATAAGACAGCTTCATGTTGTTTCAGCGACTTATTCTTTTTCCAAATAAGATAATTTACAAGTTACGCTCTTTATTTATACACCATAGAGCATATGCTGCAGTTTTGGGAGGAATAGCTTTAGAAGCTTGGAAAGTAATTTTTATATCTATTAGTCCAACTTAGATATTTTCACGTAAACAGTCAAAAACTGCAAGAGCAAAATGAGAAAAGTGATTTTCTTCAATCATTGGGTTTATACGCATATCCCATTGATATATTGGACATTGATATATATTGATATATTGGATTTTCTAAAGTTTCTATACATATGATAGAGATGTTCATAGCTATTTGTATCAAAATTTAAATTCAAACTTTCATATGGATAATAAGACGAGTTTAAATAAAGCTTTATAACTGTCAGATGACGACTATAAAAAAGTAGGATTTTTATTTATTACATTTTTTCTGTCAGTTTTTAGTCAAAAAATAACAAATCTAGATTTTTCCATTTGCGACGTAGTTTTAATAGACCAAATTTGTCTGTCTGTTTCTGGTAAAACAAGATAATCGTACAATTCCCAAGAACGATAATTTAAAGGCAAATATTTTCCACTGTCTAATATTCGTAACATAGATAATTTTTCTTCATCATTTACTTCAACATGTGGCATAAAAACTGTATTTGTTCCATCACTATTTATTTTCTGTGTCTGCAAGATTGATAACATTATTCATATTAGTTATAGTAAAAATTAATTCGTGTCTCGTACTGTACACGACACATTTAAAGTCTTCAGCAAATCCAAATATGATTGATAAAGGATAAATATTGGTAAAATATCCATTTACATTCTTCGCACAAGTAGGAAATCCGGTTAACGACAACTCCGGTTAACGACTGCGTCTAACTACGACGGAGAAAAGCCATGATTAAACGATGGATACCCTTTCATTACAGTTGTTATTCCTGGATTTTTACATTTATATATTTTCACTCCGTTTAATTCACTGCGAATGTTCTCAAACATAAATATATTGTTTGTATAATTATTGTATAACCACAATTCCTTACTATAGTCAGTCGCCGTCTTTGTAATTTGAAATTTATTATACAAATATGCATCACTCGGTAGTACTATTAAATCTTGGTTTTGAATAACAATTCGCACTTCCTCACCGCTTTTTAATGATACAATTATCATTAAAACGTGCGCTGGTAACATTGAGTAATTCCATTATTTGTTTTATAGAACTTTAAATCCAAGTGAATGAAGAAATTGTACGTTTACCGCAGATAATTGTCGATTTCCTTTCTTTTTATTATTATTTCTTCTGTGCTGCTCCTGCACAATGCTGCTGTTATCGTTATAAATGTACATTCGTTCTCAATATGTGCGACCTTTCTCTGAGAAATCTCAAGCACAATTGACCACAATTTCTTTCGTTCCACTTTTGATACCTATTATAATTGTCATAGATTTTGCAACGTGGACGAAAATACTTAATTAATTCTGCATCTATCAAAATATTCTACATGTGAATTTAGTTTTACATAAGTAACCCAATGCGTACCCGCTGAATTTTTATCATCTAAATTTATTATACTTGTCTCTCTTGGAGCTGCTTTTGCCGGCAGATTATTTCTACAAAATATTCCGCGGAAATAAGGTATATTTTTAGTTGTTTAACGGCTTTTAGCAATTCAATGTTGCTTGTAGATTTTTTACTTTTTATCATTTTATGTATAAGAACTATTAAGAATGAAAATTAGGAAATCCTGGAGTGTTTATCTGACGTACTTTTTGTTTTTTATTACATTATTTACCACTTTTACATTATTTACCACTTTCTTATTATTCTTAATTCTTTGATTTTTATTTTTTATATTACCTCCCAATACTATTTTTTTAACTCTCTCTTTTTTCATCTTTATTCCCGGTCCGGATACTGTTTTCTTAATATTATTTTTCTTTTTTATACTTATTTACTTTTATTAAAAATCCTGCTATTTCTTTCATTATTGTTTCGCAGATGTTATCATCCAATGATGGAGCTGTGTCTTCTTCTTGTGAATTATTATTATCGTTTGGCGCTACCGAACAAAATGTTAATTGATCTGAAATAAAAGAATGAAATAATCATTATATACTAGTATCAATATATTTTTCAAATTTTTTACCATTAAAATTCCAAAGAATTTCCTCAGATTACAGCTATTGACTAATTGATTCACTCCATCAACTGATAATTCAACTGACTCCTGATGCTCAATTTCATTTTCAAAAGATTCTGACATGTATGACAGTTTTTAACCATCGGAGCTGGTCCGTCGATATGATCCCTATCACCGGGTTGATTGAAGTGACGATAGCAACGTAAACAACTTCTAACATCTGGATCCAACTGCAGATTAGTAGGTAAACGACCCCACAAATGATCAATATGATGATCAAAGTACTTTAAGAGAACAAACTTTGAAATATATTTCAATTGATCGGTTGTTAAATTAATTACACTACTACTGTCGTCCTCGTACAAAATAAAGTGTATAAAATGTATCATCTGTATTGCTGCAGATGGGCAACTGCTAAGATCTGCCACGTACACTCCTATAAGTAAAATTTCATATGCCTTTCACTTTTAGTTTACCCTCACTCCCACCGCTACCAACATGCGCTTTATTAAGCAACCGTACACCGTCATTGTGACCAATCTGGATGGTGATAGTTCATGTGGAGAGAGGAAAAATCAACGAAATGGACCTCTTTTACCAAACTCAATTAGAGCTCTAGTTTATGGCCCATCAGGGTGTGGAAACCCAAATGTTGTAATCAATCTTCGACAAAATCTAAATGCTTTATGCTTCGAAAATGTGTACTATATTTATGCAAAATCGTTACATCAGCCAAAATATCGTGTTTTTTCGAAACTTACTTCCTTTGGCATTGGCTATTTTACATTCTCCGATAAAAGTAAAATTATTCCACCTCGTAAAGCTAGATCAAACAGTGTATTTATCTTTGATAATCTTTGTTAAGCAAACCCCACAGAACAGAATGTAATATTTGAATATTACAGTATGTGACGTCATTCATTCATAGACTGTTTCTACCTTTGTCAAACTTATACAAGAATTCCAAAACAATTAATACGCGATAATGCAAATTTGATTATTCTCTTCAGGCAAGATCATACAAACTTAAAACATGTGTATAATGAGCACGTAAGTCCAGATATGAGCTGGGAAGTTCAGTGGATGGGGGCAGATATCGTCGTAGTTTCAATAAATTCATTCAGTTTTAACTGATCCGTTCCATACATCACGCAGCAACCGTGGACGACACAGCTGCATAAACATGAAAAACGAGAAATCTTCAATAAAATTAAAAATATATAAAGCGAGTCAGACTATTCGACAAAAATATTCAAAGCTGAAGCAGTTTAATCGCGAGCGCAATGAACAGCAAGAGCATTTTTTTAGTCCCCTCGTTGAACCTTTGGAAAAGATAGCAAATAAAGAATTCGATTACAACTATGAAGATGATTCATTGGCTAATATTACGGAATCTGAAGCTTCTGAACCGTCAGGAGCAGTAGAACATGATGATGAAAAAAAAATACATTTTTCTACACCGATTATCAAGAAAAAATAGTCTCCTTGTTATTGGGTTTTGTCATCCATATATATATAGCTAATCGACGAAACTATAGAACCGTAATAAATAGCTAACCAAGATGGCGCGACTTGGACAGCATTTAATACAGGCTTATATGGAGCAAAAAACTTGTTTTGTAAAATAATATTGACTGAACAATTACTTTTGTCTGAAAATTAAACGTAAGTTTGTTGACATCTAATAATAATTATTTTAACTGTAATTTTATTGATAAACAAATTATTCATCTTATCTACAAAACGACAGTGAAAATAATTAGACAAAGAAAACGATTGGCAAAAACGACTAATTTCAGAAATGATCAACCTCAAATTACAGGATAATGCAATAAACATTAAAGAAGATATACAAAACTTAAACGCTTACTATAACCAACTAATTAGCAAAATTAAAGAATGTAAAAATTAAAATTGATTGTCCTTGATAACAATTACAGATTTGAATTTTCCGCCGGTGGGCGCTCGGTGTCTGCGCGCAGAGCAGACACTTACTGCACTGTGCGCAGACATGGGGTACCTTACATAGATCCGGCGGTAAATTTCAAAAGAGGCATATAATTGTCAACTCTAGTCACAGTATTAATACGTCAAATACAAGTCACACTAAGAAAGGTTATTAACCTA
>UXGC01002731.1:0-10333 GCA_900480045.1 Eurytoma adleriae
TATATTGTTTAAATAATAGTAGCATTACAAAATACCCCGTTGTGACAGCGTTTTAGTTGTTATTCGACTACTACCGTAGATCGCTAGCTAGGAGAGAAATGGAGATGAATTGTATGCGATTGATGAAGGGCATAACTTCTAATATTTCCTTTTATCGGTAACAAAATAGAGTGTAGCATTCATCGCCCTTTGCATCCTTAGTGCATGCTTATTAGTAAGACCGGACTAAAGTACACCAAGTAGTTGATATGTGGAGAAACTAGCAAAGCTACTGAGAATCTATGTTCTCGAAATGGCATCGGTACACCTTCTCAGTCTGTTAAGTGCAGCATTTGTTAGTCATTAGAGTACACTATTCGTTAAATGATAAAGTGTCACCGATAGCGAAACCTGGCCGTTTTAACGACGAACCAAGTGTGATCATGTCCTTGTTAAGGTCTATCAGTGGGAAAGGAAGTTCTTTGAATCTGCTGATAAAGCCGCGACTACCTACTCAGAGCGAAATAGTTTTTGATGCATTTATTCGCAAATCGTTCATGGTCACCCACTGGAAGTCATCAATTTACAATTATATATAGTCAAGTAGCTCATCAGTAGTTTTTAGTACTTTGCAGTTCTTACAATAGTTCTTGCCCAGTAGTTTATTTTCATAAGGAAATGCACCCATCCCTACCAGTACATAAGTAAGAAATACTCACCGTGTGTATAGAAGCTGGTGAATGCGCGGGCAAAGGCGAGTAAATGGGCAAAGGCGCCCTAACAAGCGGACTGCCCGCGCTGAACCTTCTGGGCGTCGGCGCGAGCAGCTTGCCCTGCATCCTGCTGTTCGCGTTGTTGATGCCGCTACTCCAGCCGAGGATGTCGCTGATGCGGTGGGGCGTCGGCGTCCTCGGCGGCGTGGCGTACACGTGCTCGTGCCAGGATGTGAGGCTGGTGCCTCTCGAGCTCTGGCTCGACCTCGAGCTCGGCGGCCTCGTGGGGTCTTGCGCCACCGCCTCGACGATGCTGGCCGGCTGCTTCTTGTCGGCGCCGTCCGCGGCCTCGGGCTTGCCGCGGACGAGCGGCTCCGGGCAGTCCGACGAGGACGACTCCGCGTCCGACGGCATCTTACGGAAGCTGCTCCCGGCGCAGGCACCCGACTGCAGCAGCACTTGGGCCATAAACGCGGAGTCTCGGTTGGCTAGGCGACGGTGAGGATGACGCTGGGTCCTTAAGTGGACACCGCGTCGGCCAGAATCCGCCTTGAGGCCTACACCGGCATCGTCACCGGTAGCCTCTCTTTGTATCTCTAATATTTCTTGAGTGCGTGTGCTTTGCCTTCTTGGGCTGCAACGTCAATAAAAACATTCATTGCAGCGAATAGTTTGCAGTTATGTAGGTCTAGTTTTGAATGAGTACAGAATCTGGCAAAAAACTGGTCATTTTTTCACTTAACAATGAGATCATTATAAGAAGTATATAAAACTCTAATTCAACAATAAGAAGAAAGTCAATAAATTATCAATTAACAGGAAATCCTGTCTTACAAGTAGTTACAATATTCACTTTTTGGTACTTCTTTACATTTAGAGATACAAAAGAATTTTCTTTGGTGTTTAAAAGTCTCTGTTCTTGCTTAAAGCCTGTCTTCTACAGTGAAAATTGACGTCGTTTGAGCTTTATGCTCAAATTTTATAAAGATCAAAGAGGAAGTAGAGTAACGATATTCCAAAGAGACGTCGGCAAATTGTTGCACTTGATTCTCGTGAGTTAGAAGGTATGCAAATTTGATCAAAGTAGAGAATGCCCTTATCGGTAAGACGCTTAAGAGAAAGTGAAAGGGATCTTCTGGGAATTGAGACTTTTTGTCGCCCTTACTTGAATTAAATTCAGGAAAAAATTGACAACAAAAAAGGGTTTAACCAAAACATATTTTCTGATATACACAATTAATGTAGTTACTAAAAGTAATGTAGTTTGCTGAATAGGTGTTTATTGTAAACTTCAGTATTTATAACATATTGTTAACTCATTGTAAAAGGACATTTTGCTCGTTAAAAATAAATAAATAAATAAATAAATAAAAATAAATTTTGGAAGACTGAACATTTTAAACAAAAATTACAATTAAACAAAGTGATTATCCTTAGAACCTATTACTGCTGCAATTAACTTTATCAAAGAATTGTCAAGATATCCTGCAACAGCGGCGTAGAACCCTGGCGCATTCTCGGAAAAGGCGGCGGAGCGATCAAAGTCGCGCGCAGCACTCGAGAAAAGTATCCGAGCGCGAAATCCGCGCGGGCGACGTCGCTCCGGAATGCGACGTCAGTCCTTTCTCGCGGGCGCCGTCGCATAACTCCCTATCTCGGCGCATCGGCTTACCTTATCTCCTTGGCTCCCCGGGGCCTCTCTGTGTCTCTCTCTAGCTTGCTGACTCGTCGGCTCGCGTCCGGGCGACTGCGCTGCGCTGCGGGCTCGCTGGCGATCGGTCGGTCAGGGGGCCCCTCGCCGCTTCCTCCCCGGCGTCATGATCCCGCGGCGCGCGCGGGCAATCGGCGCTCCCTTCCTCGGCGCGGTGCCTTGCGCGCGTGCTGCGCCGGAAGCCGGGGGGCACGCGCGCGCTCCGCCAATTCAGCGGGCCGACCTCGTGGCTGGGGGGCTGGCGCGCGCGGGCGGCGCGCCGCTGCTGCCTCCTCGGCCCCGCCGCATATCACTACGGGCCGCAACGCCGCCAACAGGTGTCACCGGGGCCGGCGCGCCGTCGCCTCCCATCATTGTCCTACGGGCCGGCGGCGTGACGGCGGCAGTGGCAGCAGCAGCGACGGCGGCACCAGCTCCCCGCGGCGGCCCGCGCGCTCCCGGGCACCATCGTCGCCGCGGGGCCCACCGCGAGACTCACGCGCGCGCGCGGAGCGCGAGTTAGAGAGCGAGGTCCCTTTGTCGCCGATAAAGCGCCGCCGTGCAGCGGCAGCTAACTCGTCTCTCTCTCAATCGAGGCGTGCGCACGGCTTATTGCCCGCGCCGCGGCAGCCTCCCCTCCCCTCCCCTCGCCCCCTCTCCACGGAGCCTGCTGCGCAAGCCCCTTCGGATCCTCTCGCTCGCTCCGGGTAATATAATAATCTGCGACGAGGCTCTCTCGCTTCGACTGCTGTGTGTACGTATGCGCGCTCTGTGTGTGTCTCTTGTTCGCTCTGCGTATACGCCGGATGATTGGCTGGCCTCACCGAGCGAGCGAGACGCGCCGCGCTGGCTAATGATTATGACGTCGAGAGAGAGAGAGACCGAGCGCGGATGAGCTTGTTTGCCCCTATAAATACTCAGCCGTAAGCGCGACGCTAAATCGCCCGGCGTCGCCCCTTTCTTCCTCCTCGAGAGTTCACTGGTGCTTCACTGCCTCGCGGAACACTGCCCCGGTGTATCCACCAGTCCTTATCTCGCCTGCACCTTGTATCCTCCCGTCACTTCGGCAACTTGTCCTGCGCCGCACCGGCGGGTAGTCTCCGGGCGAGTCTGAACTTGCGCCGCCGGTGGAACCACGTGCGTTACTTACGTATAACCAGTAGCCGGCGCGGCGTACCCACCCACTCAGTCACTCGCGAAAGAAAGGCGGCAGTCGGGTGGGAGAGGATAAGAGGAGGGGGGGGGAGAGGCAGGAGGCACGTGTTTCCGCGTGTCACCTATTTGCGCGTCGAGCTTCCGCGCCGCCGGCGGCGAAAAGCTGCCGCTTCCGCTGCTCGTTACGCCGCGCGTACGTGTCCCATTACGCGCGACTGCAACGTCGCGCCAAAAAGAAAACGCGCGGGGACAGACGGGTGTGAGAGAGAGAGAGAGAGCGGGACGGGGATAGAGATGCGTGCGGAGAGTCGAACGAGGCGAGAGCGCGCGAGTCCGTTGACGCCCGTTCGCTGACTGATTGTCGCGCGAGATTTAGGCTAGCCGTGCACGGCCGAGCGAGCGAGAGAGACGAGGCGAGTGGGGAAGCTGATGCCTCCGCTTCTCCCGAGGATAGCGGGGGTGGAGAGAAAGCCGGAGCGCGCGCAGCCGGGAGAGCGCAGGCGGCCGGGAGAGAGGGAGACGGACGATTTCGGCGGGGTTACGCGCGGGGTGGGGAGGGGGGAGCTTTGTACGCAGGCGCCGCGCGCGCGCGCTCCCCGCTCGCTCTTTATTTTTAAACGGATCGAGGATGGAATGGTTTATTAATTGGCGCGCGAGCGACCGACCGTCCGTCCGAGCGGAGCTGCGCGGCGGCGGCGGACTCTTTCGCGCGCGCCGAGCGCGAGCGGAGGGACCGGAATCTTGCGAGCGCGCGGTCGGACGACCGGGGACGCGCCGCCGGTGCGGCGGCCCGCTGACGCTTAATTAGCGAGATGCCTACGGGGCGACGATCGTCTAAGCGCACCCGGCGTTTATCTACTTCGAGCGGGATATTGATTTCTTTTTTTTTCTTTTATCTTACACTTTCGTACTTTATAGATCGTTTGATCGACGGTGACTCGCGACGGATTTGGACGTCAGCACGTTTTTCCTGGATATTGATTGTCGATAGCGTGCAGTGTGTCGGTTAATTAATTTTCAATTTTTATAAATGCTGGGATTTTATATGCGTGTTAGGGATGTAACGGAGATAGTAAACAAGGATTTATTTTAGCCTTGACTGAATTGTTTTATTTAAACTAAATTGTTATCTAGTAATTTTAATAAGTGGTAATACAAAAAGATTATGTTTTACTTTAATTGCTTCAGAAAACTACACAAATATTTAGTAAAAATTATTTTCTAATACAATAAAATTTTGGATATAATCCGAAAGTACACAAAACAATAGTATATTACGTACCTAGCCCTGTATAATAAGAAATGTCTCAGATCACATGTAATTGTCGACCGAGGCAAAGCCGTGGTAAACAAACATGTGATCTGAGGCTTTCTTATTATACAGGGCTAGGTATGTATATACTATTTTTCGTCTTAGCGAGGCCGAAATTATGAACTCCCGGTCGGGCACCGACACGAAAACACTACATTAAACAAAAATTTTGCGTAACTTCATATCGGAATACACAAAGCACAGAATTTTTAACCGTGTAATTACAGTGATATTACAACAATAATAAACTGTTCCATTTTATATCTGCGATTTACGCGTTAAAATTATATTTAATTGCTTAAAATAACTTCCGGGATAACCATGATACTGTATCACTTGAAAAAATTTTCACATCAGTGAAATGTTAAACCTTGTAACTCGACGTCTCTGTAGATATTATACCTGCACTTATACGAACTATAATCACTTACTGTTAATTTTTATCAAACTTGTACATTTTTTCTAATTACTATTAGTAAATTTTACATCTTCATTTTTTTAAATAACTATAAATGAAGAACTTTCAATGGTAATAATAATAATTAACATATAAATAAACAAATATAATAATTACACGTGAAAGCTCGGAATTTCGAAAACTAAGTTCTTATTTCGTTTGAAAAAAAAACTTTTCAAAATTACTTAAACTCATAATCGTTAATATCTTTTTACATAATTTAACGTAAAATCCATTATAATGTAAAAATTGATATTTATAATTTATTGCAATGCCAATAAGTCGTAATTACTGCGTTTTCAAGAAAATCAGGAAGCATGAACTATCTCGACTGCAGTCAAGTTAAAGGGCGCCGTGATAAAAATCCCTCTTCCCTCGCTATCGGGTAAAGTGAGAAACGCCTGATCAAATCTCACGAGTCGACTCGGTTGTATATCTGTATCTACACTCTAATAGATACATGTCGTGCATAGCGCGACAAGTCTCGGCGAACTCGGTGTACATCCACTTCCGTTTACTGTTCATATTAGATCTCAAAGTTTAACCGACTCTTCCGAACTTTCCCCCCTCTGTCTGCTTCCCTACCACTTCCACGGAGGGTCAATTTTACCTCATATTCACGCGATTTCTCCTCGCACGCTCATAGATTCAAAACGTTTAATTTAAGGCAAAATGGGAGTTTTATCTTAAATTTATCTTTTACTAAATTCATATTAAATTTTTAAAATATCTTTTAACCTTGTTTAAAGCAACGAAAACTAACTTGTTTGTGGACATGAACACATTTTTTCGCCTATTTTATGACTTTTTATGAGAATGAGGTAACATAACCTCACAATCTCAATGGTTGAGAGTCCATTAACGACACTTGTGATTATCCCACTGAATTTTCCGTTATTATAACTTTTTTCTTTACATTTACATAAACAATCTGCAATTATATAATCATGTTTGTGATCATTCTTCTAATAGACAATTATGTTTTTAATGCCTCATTACATTAAGTTGGAATTCAACACCTAATCACGCGTTGAATCATGGTGATCCTTCTAAACAAATTTCTTGAAACTGTGTGCCTATTGGCATTAATCGTTATGATATAATTCTCAAATATGACTGGAGGTAGTAGATCTCCGTCACTTTTTCTGCCTGTTAGAACAGTTGTAGAGGTTAGCGGTTCTGCTGTCTACTCCTAGTAGTTCCATCCAGAGGGCGCATTGCAGTTCAACTAATCTCAATGCAGTTAAAGTTCAGTTCTAAGGTATTAAAATGGTTTCTACCTTGATGTAATGGTTAGTAAATCTTATAACGACTTTATTGTTCCCGTTTCTATGTGAACGAGATCAAAATTAAGTAATTTTTACCTATTAAAAATGGATCCCAATAATTCATACTAGTAAATAGCTTGAAACAATTGAAAAAGGGATTACATTCGTATCCACAAACAAACCATTTTTCATACCTATAAAGAAGCTTGATTACCTTTTCAAATTTTTACCAGTGCCAATAATTGCTAAATCTTCAACTGCGCTACCAAACTAATTTTTGAAAGATCCTTAAAAAAGAGGGGGCGGGAGAGGGCAAAGCAAATTGGGTATCTATTTAAACAGGGTCCATCCCCCGGCGGAATATATCACGTCGAAACGCAGTGGAAACCGGGCGCGACATGAATATTCGAGGACGAGTCCGTCGGAATTTCGTAAATAGGGAGTGTGCGCGAGCGAGCGCGGGGGCATCGCAAATACAACAAACGCAGGAAGCGCGGCTCGCGAGCCCGAGACACACGGCGCGGGGATTGGGAGGGTGTCGCTTCGCTCGGGTAATAGCTTTCCTCGCGCGCTCGTACCGACTGCCAGTGTCGCAGACAGCCGTACCGGCGGCGATTTATTGGTCGCCCCCTCCACTCCCTCCTCCCCACCCCTCCCCGCCCCGCCGGCGGCGCCCCCTCATTAGCCGCAGGAAGGGTGGGGATGGGGTCGACGCGTTAACGAGCCGGAGCAGCCCCGTTTAGCGCTGATTAGCGCCCAAAGGTTGCTCTCTTTTTCTTCGGGATGCCTGACGCGTCGCTGCGAGCTTTCGGCGGACGTTTCGATGGCGCTGCAATTAGCGATGTTCGACGGCGATTCGTCAAGTGGGTAACCTCGAGCGAAGGCTTGCCGGGGTCAAAGGTTTCGGATGGAGCCGCGGTGCGGGTTTGAGTTTTCAAAGATATTTTTAAAGCGTCTATTTTTGGAATAAGGAAAGACGTGATTTTGGGCACTGAAATTGTCGTGCAGTTGGAGTTCTTTTTCGAAAGATTTAATGAGTGTCATGATTTGGATGCGATCTTCTTTTAGCTTGGTAAATCTGAATATTAATTAATAATTTTAATGCTGGGTAGGTAGACCAAATAAAATAATTATGTACTTGTAATTCTGCCACAGTTAATAACTTAGATAATGCTTTACTGAATTTTTTAAAATGCGAATGTGACAATTTGTGGGGAGAATTGGATTGAATCCTAAATAATATGCCACTTTTATTATTAACTGCATTAAAATAGAATTGGGTTATAATATAATTTTAGTGTAATCGTAAGGAGGAATTTGGAAAAACTTCGTAGTATTATAGTTGATAATAGCTATATATATTATATCAATTCCATTCTGAGTCATTTACCCCTACAGAAATTATATGTCAATTCTGTCTTTAATTAAAAGCGGTAGTACTAGAATAAAGCAGTAAAGACTAACGAATGCTATCACCGCTATGGTCTGGCTATTCAAGAATGTATAGTTATGTACACACACTTAAGTTGAGGTCTCCGTCCATGCAACCCCTCTGTTCTATCACACACCTGCAGCCTCACACCTACATACATACGTACCCACACCCTCCTAAACATACATACATAAACTTGGGCGCATAACCTCACACCTATACTTATACACCTACGCACACTTACACCAACGCGCACATATAACTGTTGACGTTTTCCAAAACTATGATAATTTCGCAATAAATTAACATGTTGATATAGCATTCATTAATGTTCACAGCTTTATTCTAGTGCTACGACCTTCAATTATCCGCAGGAGTAAAGTGACTCATAAAATAAACTTGGTGTAATGGTAATTTTTTATCAGGATATTGTTAACGAACTCTACACCAAGTTATTACATAATTCACTCACAATCAGTTACATACTTCCATAAGAATCCTGCGGAGTCCTTTGTTCCTAATAAGGTGAGTCTAAAATTTGTAAGATGATTTCATAATTGTACTTCCATCTCTCTCTTTTCAATTTTAAAAAATAATATAAATTATTGTTACGTGTGACATGTATTGTCCATGAAAGGAATTAATGATATCGGTCAACTCACAACCATTTTTGAAGAGGTAGCAAACGACCGCCACTTGAATAAAATGCCACGATTCCTCCAGGTTTCTGACCCACCAGCCAGTGGACCACTCGATGGCTGTTAACAGAAAAAGGCTTTTCGTCCTTGAAGGACTATGACTTAAGATTTATATATGTAAAGCAATATTTTTTAAAAATCCAAAAATACGTACATATCAATATATTTCAGTTTTTTTCAATTACAAAATTCTGTTGTTAATTATTTTGGGTGTTAGAAGAAAGGTTTTGAGTAAATGTAATTAAGAGACTTAAATTGACCTACCTGGGTTGATTTTGTTTTGTAATACAATACAATCTAATAAAAATATTAAAAAATTATTTCATTTTTTTTAATATAGTAATTTAAACATGAATTTACAGTCATGTAGATTTCAACCTAACCCTGACCTCTTTATAAAATCACTCGACAAGTAATAAAATTTATTGGGCAAATGCGTGTGTAAATTTTATAATGCCAGCACAGTAAAGTAATAAATCTCTGAAATGTTAATAATTTTTCACCAGCATTAATTGTAAAGGTATTTTTGCTTTTTAAATGTGTAACTTATTAATGTCTGTTAAAGTGAGTAACAAACATATTCTAATTCATCTGATTGTTTAAAAAACATAACTTTATTTTATTCATTAACCCTTTGAGGTCACACTGGGTTAAATCAACCCGCACTGAACTCGAAAGACCCATGAATTTTTTTTGCGAATTTTTATATTTTTAATCCGAAACTTGTATAGACTTTTTAAAGAAGGCTTGAAATATAAGAAAATATTTTTTTCTTGACCTTCTATTCTATTTTACCGGGGAGCAAAGATGCTGGGGTATATTTCACCCAGTGTGACCGAAGAGGGTTAATGGTTAAAATTAAAATTGCTAATTTATAACGATTTTTTAAAAACAATACTTACAGTGTAATCCAAGCAGAAAGAATCTTTTTTCTTTATCTTTGAAGTTACTACTCATTATGATTAATTTTTGGATTGGGATAGTGATGTGAATGAGTATACAGTTATTTATAAAATTACTACAAGTCGAAAAGTTCTTACAAGCAAGAGTGTTATTACATTACCTAATTATAAGGGTAGGTTATCATCAATACAATCGTATTTCGTTATATGTTCAAAGTTTTTTTCTTCTTCTGTAATGAAAAGAGATAAAAATAAGAAAGATAGGAAGAGTTTTTGCACAGAATTTAAATATAAATAAATTGAATACAACTATTACCTTATTATTCCTTATAATTGTAATAATATCGTACATAATTATTCAATAAATTAGGACAGCACAAGAATAAATTAACATAAAAAGAACGGCACAATTAATAAATTAACACTGGAAGTAAGCAAAAGCAGTCAAGAAGTGAAAACAAAAGAGGTTATAATAACTGTCAAATCTAATCAAAACATTGACAACATTGATACGAACGATAATTAGTGTAATGACATAGCAATTAACGTGATATCATGTCATCATGTAGTCATAAAGATTTGTTTAAACAAATTAAAGTTATAATGATAAAAACTATTAATAGTAAATATATAAGAATAAAAAAGGTCTGCCTCTGCCTGAGCTAATTTTATCACAAATTTAATACATTTATATGGTATTAAATCTACTTTTAACTAATTTTTAAAA
>UXGC01002732.1:0-10323 GCA_900480045.1 Eurytoma adleriae
GTATCAAAGTGTATCAAGGTGTATCAAGGTGTATCAAAGTGTATCAAAGTGTATCAAAGTGTATCAAAGTGTATCAAAGTGTATCAAAGTGTATCAAAGTGTACACTACTGGAATACGCCACATGGGTCCTAGCTGGGACTCACGTGGTATCTGCTGAAGTATCCATGTGGTTCCCACGTGGGTCCCACATAGTTCTCATGTTGATCCCACGTAGAACCCAAATAGTATTTTGGGGCGGGAACCACAAGAGTCCCACGTGGGTCCCACAAGGGTTATTATCTACTGTTTTTATGGATTGTGGAAAATTTTTATTAAACTCACATGGAAGCCACATGGGTATCTTATTGATGTCATATAGCAATCATATTGTCTCCACGTGGGTTCTATGTGGGAACTATATGATCTCCACATAGAAACCTTTGGAAAATCATCAGGGCCCCATGTGGATCTCCACCAGGGATCAACATGGTTTTTGCGTGATCATCATACAGTTGCCATGTTAGTCCCACTTGAGGCCCGGAAGCACTATTAAACAAATTTTAAGAAGCGACTTTTGGTCTTTGAACAGTAATTGGTTAGTTTATGCCTAAGGTTAATTGCTGATTTCTACTAGAGTTTGTTTGATCGATCAATATTCATTTATAAAGCTCTATCAGATAAATAAGAAAAGAGGAATTTTCAACAAAGTTGCTCACCAGATGTCTCTACGAGTCGGGCACGTAGCGAATAAATTGGAAGCGGTGAAATTTAACTAGTTCCGTTTTAGACAGTAATTCGAGATATTTCCGCAAAGTCAGATCTTGATTGACACATTCTAGTTTCTTGTGAGCATATGGTCAAATAGTATTTTGTATTATCTAATTATAATGTACTCAAGAAAATTAAAATACCCCATGACCTGGTGTAACAATTTTTACATGTTTACTGAAGACTACAAATTAGAAGTCTTCTTTATCACTTTGTTTTGTCAGGACATAGTATTGTTAACCTTTTAATGCAGATGGAAAGTTCTTTTAGAAGAGGTTAAATCTTAATAAATATTATAAAGTGAAGTGAAGTGAAGTTTCTACCAGAAGTATAAAATTGATTGATACAGTATTGCATCTAAATATTAACTTACATATTTATTACACTGTAATGTATCCACGTTAAACACATCGTAAAATGTAGAGGCAAAACAAATCATTCATAATCGTTTTAATTAGCATTAATTATAAATTTATCAGAAAGAATGTAAATGACGCAATCAAATTAATAAATCTTTGCAGCATCATTGAAACCAAACTATCAAATAAAACAGAGGTTTCACACGACCTTCCCCAAACACGTCATCATTACAGCTCCCGAAAAAAGAATGCATCCCATAAATCCTGCCTATCCCGATGTTTAAGAACCTATCAATTTCTCCGCGCAGATATTAAGTGCACGTACATATGGGCGCGCTCAGCGGCTGCTCCACATTAGCGTGTTATCTGCACCGCGGCGGTGCAAGTACACTCACTTATGCGCTCGGAGAGAGGGAGACGCGAGCGGCGGCGGGTGCATAGGCGAGGTCCCGCTTACTTACTCGCGGCGAAAGGAAGGTCGTTGCGTTCCCTCTCCTCCGCACGCGGCACTTTTCGGCCGCGCGTTCCCTACGAGAGGCGTCGGGCCTTTTCGCGCACAGCTGCGCTCTTCGCGCGAGTTTACGTTTTTACGGGTTTTTTTATACCCTTTCGTTGGCACTTTGTTGGAGGCGATGCTTACTTTTTGATGGTACACTGACAGTGAGAAACAGGTTTAGTAAAATTTGCTATATTTTATAGTAACCAGGGGATATGCTCGATCTAGACCGAAAATTATTATAAAACATGGCAATTTTTATTATAAAAATAGCAATTTTTAATATATGAATAGAAATTTTTACCACAATTGTAGTAAATTATTCTAAAACATTTTTCTCAGAGTAGATAGGGATTTTGAGGATAGTGAATTAAGCACTTTGAGGAGAAGCGTTGAAAATTTAAGAATCGAGGAAACTTTGATATTGGTTGTTGTAAATAATTGAACATTACCTGCACACAAATCAAGATATTAATGCATTAGCAGTGCTTTTGGTTTACTAGGTAGTTGCATGAAGTATTTTTTAATAACGTCTGAGAGCAGCAGCCATAACATTAATAATTAATAGTGATAGAAAATGAACTATAAGTTGGTCAGAATATCATTGTTTTTCTCGAAATTGGTCAACTTCTGGCAAAAATTCTGACCAGAAATCTTACGGACTGGAGACTGTTTCTGATCAGAATCTGATCAACTTCGGATCAATACTGATGGTACGTTGTGTAAAAAGTAACTGTTCCATCAGAATAAGACATTGATCCTTAGCGATATTTGCGTTGATAAACTTGATGCGACGTTTTAATCAGTATTAATCCGACGTTCATCAGATTCTGACTAGAAGCTAAATGCAGTACTTAAAGATTCTGATGAGAATTTTTACCAGGAGTTAACCACTTACCAGAAAATTAATCATATTCAGGTTAACGTATGGTTAATTTTTTAATGTATTAGCTCTGTAGCAATCAAAAGATTATAATCATTATTCAAAAAATTTTAGCTTTATTGACCAAGATGAAGAAACCAATTTTAGCAAAAATAAATTAATGAATCGTTCTTTAATTGCGACGACACTGAAAGTAGTCGATGTTTCTTATGAGAAAACATCAATTATAGCGATTAAAAAGACATTCGTTCCGTTATGATTTACGTTTGAAATTTTTGGCTAATATGTTGATGAATCGGTAGATTTTGAAAATTATTTGAGAATAGCGATCTTAATGATGCTGGCGATTTATTTTAAAAGTGAAATCTCACGGCGAATGAAAAGAAGTGTATTTTCGTAAACGAAAGATGAGACAAAATGCCAAAATTCAGAAAAAAAGATTGAAAGCGAATTTTTAAAGCCTGCGGTCAAAACTTCAAAACTGTGGGAATCTCCCCCAAACCTATTAACTATGCGGAATTTTTAATTTCCCCTTGAACCATTCACTTTCTTCTACCAATGACTCTACCTTTTACTCACGGCTTCTCTACGTCTTTATTACATTTTTTCACTTCACTCGAATAATCCCCACAAAATAAATTAGCGCCACATTTATGTTTTGAATAAATAAATAGTGCATAAATTATCAATATAAAATGTACTATTGTTTAACTTACGAAGCGAAGAAGATTAAGTGCCGCTTGTAATCCGAGTGACTCACCTGCAACACAAAGAGGAAACAAAATATGAAGATTACATAAAAATTAACGGGTGGGTATATAAACAAATCCTATAAATAAACGCGAAGACAGTCCCGCGCGTGGTGAAATCGAGGTCGTACGGACGAAATTTCGGTGGGACCGCTCGCGGGATGTGTCTTGTAAAAACGACCTTCTTTTTTCTCCTCGGAATAATGCGAGGAATGGGAAAAGAGGCATTTAATTACAGCGCAGCTCAATACGAAGGCTTAAAAATGTAAAATCCCGTAGTTTTCTCCCAAAACAAATCCACTAAACGCCTGTCTACAGTCTACCTGAATTTAAATAGACCATAACCGAGTAAACGCCTTTTTTCGGCTACCGAACGAACGCAAAAAGCAGAAAAGATCGTTATTATGACTTCGCAGTCTCAAGCGTTCCCACAATAACGTATACGTTATATGAAACGCATACATAGGTATCATAATGTAGAAAGTTCATTTCAAAGTCCAAGGGGTTATTCCTTCTAATTTTAGTGACCTTTGATAGCTATGATAAGAATTCAACCGATTTTTTCAAAGGTAACGTGATATTTTTATAATTAGTATCATCTTTTAAGTAGTGGAGCTAGACTAGTAACTTTCTGCAAACCCTAATCATTCAGATCTAAAAGTGGCTATAATATATAAAACTGACGCAGCAGATCCTTTAGTGGGAGAGATACTAGACCCAGAGTCCACCTGGAGGTAAATGTAGTAACTAATATTACGTACTATAATATGCAAGCCTGATCGCGTTTTAATTTGAATGGGTTCAAGTTAGAGTTTACAAATAAAAAAAGTAACATCTATTTTTTTTTATTGTTATTTATTTAAAATCTCAATTTAATTGCCTATTGATTCCGATTTTTTTCGCAATTTAAATAACTTAATTTTTAATACAATCTTAAATTAGAGTTAGGGTCTTTCCTTATCTTCCTCTATTGAGATTTGACATCCGTACATATAGCTAACCAAAATATATGTAAGTAGTACGATATATAGCTAACCAAGATGGCGCGAGTTTGCCAGCGATTAATATAGGAATCTAGGAATCTTTAGGAATCTTTAGGAATCTAGAAATCTAGAAATCTTTAGGAATCTAGGAATCTTTAGGAATCTAGAAATCTTTAGGAATCTAGGAATCTTTAGGAATCTAGGAATATTTAGGAATATAGGAATCTTTAGGAATCTAGGAATCTTTAGGAATCTAGGAATCTTTAGGAATCTAGAAATCTTTAGGAATCTAGAAATCTTTAGGAATCTGGAACTCTTTAGGAATCTAGGAATCTTTAGGAATCTAGGAATATAAATGTAACATTTTACATTCCATTTTTCTCCTAGAGTTTTGAAAGGAATGACTTGAAATTGAAACCAGACCTTCCTTGCACCAACGCGGAAGGTAACAAAGAGCGCTTTTTTCGAAAATTCGTTTTGATCTTAAAAAAACAAAGAAAATACCGATGCTGGTACGGCAGATTCCTACTCCTGGGTTTCACTTCCCCTTAAATGGAGAAAATGACTTTTCTAAAAAATAAAATACTGTTTATTAGTAATTTTTTTACCTAAAAATTAAAAAAACATTTTGAATAGGTTTAAAATAGTTACTATTAGTCGTAAACAAAATGTTTGTTTAATTTTTAGATAAAAATAATTATTTTAATTATAATTGTTAGTAGGTAGTATTTTAGAAAAAAAAGTCATTTATCCATTTAAGCATGTATTAAACGCTGGCTAAATCGCACCATCTTCGTTAGCTATATTTCGCGCCACATATCTTGGGTATATCTATATATACGGATGTCAAATCCTATAACTAATGCAGTTCATTTTTAACGTAACGCAGCGGAGAAATTGATCGGCGATAATACTTTTCATTTCTCGCCTTACCGATCCGCGACGAAATTCACCGCTAGTTATTCAAATCGCTCCGCGGAAGCGCCGCACTAAAAACACAGCGGAGGAGAAGGGGAGGAGAAGCGACGAAAGGGAGAGTGAGGTGACGCGGTCGTTTTTCCGCTTCGAAAAATTTCGAGTGTGAGAGAGCAGCCCGCCGGAGAAATGGATACCAAGCGCTCCATTGTGATGATAATGGCGGCGCTCGGTGATTGATCGGCGATTTATGCGGCATCGCGGGACTCGCATGAATCGCGCGGGACACGCGGCTTCAGAGATAATTGATTGCGTACGGGATTAGCCGATTTGCATGGCGGGGGGATTTCACCTGACCCGATGGGGGTAATTGCTTTTGTCTCGAATTGAAAGTCATTGAGATAAATGAGGCCGTTAAAGGCGTGTACGAGAGCTCGGAATTAATTAGCGCGCCTTTTTTTCCTCTCATCTCTTTCTTTTTTTGTCGCAGTCACGAGCCTAATGTAGTTAGGAGCGGAGATTCAATTTTAGTACTGTAAAATCGGGCATGAGCGAATTTAATTGTTTCGATCGGCCAATTTGCTTTGGGTTCGTAAAATTTGCGTAATTCACTGAATGCACGGTGAAATTTTCGTGCCTTTCTATACACGGATTGTTGTTTTGGTATGCTTAATTAATTGTTCTATTTTAATGACATTTACTTCAGAAAAAAATATTTTTAAAGGTCACGTAGGTACTAGTAATTGCATCAATTTTTAGGGTAATTAACTTAAATTTTTATGATACATTTAATAATTAATTTATCGAAAGTATTTTTACACAAAGTAAATTGTGTAATTAGTGCACTAAGAAATTCTTGATCAGTTATGTTGTCTGTTAGAAGTATGAATAAATAATCTGCAAACGAATTGTAACATGAGTATTGTAAAAAAGCTACAAATTGATTGATTGCGCATAAAATAAATGCTTTGCACACTAAAAGCATATAATAAATTATTTGAAAAAACTGATATTAACGCAAAAATAAATAAATTTATAAAATCCACAATAATATATTAAATCAATAATAATATTACAGCATTTTTTAAAAATATGAAACGTGTTAAAAATATTTAAATTTATGATTTAATTTGACTTGCATGGAAATTAACATATTTTAAAGGATGTTTGTTGAATGCTTCGAGACTTAAAACCTTGAATTGAAAACTGTAAAATACAATATTTATGTAGTTTGCATGTAAAAATTCTTTTGTTCATTTTAATGTGCTTTAATTTATTTTTAATAAACTACGTACGCAAAGTCATTGAAAAAGTCTTTTTATAATATTACAAGCATAATTTATTGAGGATTAGTACAACTACAGGTGTAAGTTAACATACAATGTTTAATAAAATTCTTAAGTCATATTAAAAAAACTCATTTCGCACATTATGTAAATTAAACAAAAGAATTAAAATGCCTCATTGTTGTGTAATGTAATCTATAAATAATGTAATATACTAAAAGATATTTTTGTAATTTTGTTTTTTTTAATTGCATCTGTAAAACTAATACTATTCTCTAATTGCACCTTCAAAAAAAAGAAATAAAAAAACAGAACAATCAACAGACTCTTATTGCACTTCATTGACTAATTGCTCGTAACACTCAAAACCCAGCGAAGAAAAAACATCCGCGCCTCGGAGAGGAAGTAGGACGCGGAAGTAGAAACAGCCGGGGTGGGTGGGACGAGCGTCGCGGCGGTGCACTTACTGCCGTCGCGGCCTCTGGATTTTCGTGCGCGCGGCGCGGGAATCGCCTCGTCAGAATTTCCCTGAAACCGCTTGCTTTCACTTCGCCGCAAGAAGAATGCGAAGGCTGTTGCGCTCGCTCGGCTACACCTTCCAGAAGCAGCCGGCCCCTGCGCGCCGGCTTAATTTCAGACGCGCCCGCGCGTTCAAGCCTCCCATATGTCGCGCCACCGTCCACCGATTTATCGATTCTTCTTCATTTTTCGCGTCATTTTTTTCTTCGTATTTGCGATGGTTCATTTTACTTTTGGACATTTTTATTAATAATAAGAAGAGTTTGCTCTGATAATTAATTACATGACTTTATTTTACAGGTTTTATGTATTTTATTTATTAAATAGGTATATTTATTTAAAAATAATACATTATGAAAATAAATAATGCTTTAATGAGGGCGACCAAAAGTCATGTTAGAGAACAGTGTCATACGATTTTCAATACCAAGCAAGGGCGAAAAGCCACATTTGTTAAAAAAATCGCTTACGCACTGTGTTGCGTAATGGATTTCACCTCCTTAAAACCGAAAATTGACATTAAAGTTAGTCATTTTGAGGTTAGAGGACGGTAAAAGTACATTTTCACTTCCTCTAATTGTTCATTCAAAATACTATTTTACGAAGTGCGAAAAAGTTCATTTGTGCACTTTGTGGTTCAAAAAGTAAGCAAATTAAGGCGACCATTTACATTTAATTGGAAACAAAATTTACTTGTGTTTTCTTCAGTATCGCATTACCCAGTAGCAAGTGTACACTCATCAACGTACGTAACGAAGCAAGCATTCGCGTTTAGATAACGGCGAGGCGATCGAACAATTGAAGCTCCTTGAATAGCGCGGATTTTAACGTCAGATTGCCAAATGCTTTTCAATCGCGATGAAAAAACCGTAGTACGCGGCAGCTGCGAAATTTTATCCCAATCGGTATATAATACCGATATAAAAACAGAGTCAACGGCAAAACGGCAGCGTTTCATTACACCGTAACTCCGTAGGTTTATGCGCGCCTCGGCCGGCAGTAAACCTCCTGAGTACACAAAACACCGCGGCGGTCTCGTACCAAACTAGACAAATTAGCGTTTGTTCGCCGGCGCAAAGAAAGGGAACGACGGAAAAAAGTGAAAAGAATTCTTTCGAAAATTGATAAGATAAACATCGCGATATTTTAGTCACGTTATTTTATCCGCTCCACGAGTAATTAGGCCTTACGTAATGGCAAGGTAAATTCTTATGGAGAAAAAAAGGAGGCATACAGGTTAAACAGCTGTTTTCTTTTCGAATTTATCTCGGGTTGCATAATTATGTTTATATACAGAAACTCTTCATTAGCGTATCTTTCCCTTTCATTGCGGAACGCAATTTCTAAATGCTGCCGCGGCTCTCGTGCCACGGTATATCTTTCGAACAATGCATTTCTTTTCTCCTCCATAAATAGCCTAATTATGATTATTTCAATAGAGAAATTTCTAAAAATCTTTTTAGAAATTTATATTTATTTCTTTTTAAAATTTTTAATGGGCTTGTATTATCTCATTAATCAAAATCGAGAGGTATAAATTTATTTTAATTATAAAGCAACGTTATTCAGTACATTTTTTTAGCTTCTGTAAGTATTCACTCTTTTATAGATACACCAAAGTGCTGGGTGTCTGAGAATATTATAAAAACTACTTTCTTAAATTCCGTCCGTAAATAATGTGGCAAATCAATGTAGTATAACAATATTATGTTAATATTCTTAAAGATTTCTAAAGAATTATCAAGATTCCTAAAATTTATAATGATCTCTAAAAAATTTTTAAAGATTCCTTAATTCCTGAAGATTTCTGGATGCCTAAGGATTCCCAGACTCCTAAATATTCCTGGACTACTAAAGATTCCTGGATTTCGAAAGATTCTTGGACACATAAAGATTCTCAGACTCATAAAGATACTAAGATTCCCAGACTCATAAATATCCCCAGACTCCTAAATATTCCTGGATTCCTAAATATTCCCAGACTCCAAAAGATTCCTGGATCCCTAAAGATTCCTGGACTCCTAAATATTCCTGGGTTCCTACAGATTCCCAGACTCCTAAAGATTCCTGGATTCCTAAAGATTCTCAGACTCATAAAGATACTAAGACTCCCAGACTCATAAATATTTCCAGACTCCTAAATATTCCTGGACTCCTAACTATTCCTGGATTCCTAAATATCCCTGGACTCCTAAATATTCCTGGAATCCTAAATTTTCCTGGACTCCTAACTATTCCTGGATTCCTAAATATCCCTGGACTCCTAAATATTTCTGGACTCCTAAAGATTCCTGGACTCCTAAAGATTCCTGGATTCCTAAAGATTCCTGGATTCCTAAAGATTCCTGGGTTCATAAAGATTCCTGGGTTCCTAAAGATTCCTGGACTCCTAATTATTCCTGGATTCATAAAGATTCCTGGGTTCCTAAAGATTCCTGGACTCCTAATTATTCCTGGATTCATAAAGATTGCTAAATTCCTGAAGATTTCTAAATTCCTGAAGGTTTCTAAATTCCTGAAGATTTCTAAATTCTGAAGATTTCTAAATTCCTGAAGATTCCTAGGTTCCTGAAGATTCCTGGATTCCTAAAGATTTTTAGATTTCTAGACTCCTAAAAATTCACAGACTCCTAAAAATACCTAGATTCCTAAAGATTCCCAGACTCATAAAGATACTAAGATTCCTAAAGATTTCTAGACTCCTAAAGATACCTAGATTCCTAAAGATTCCTGGAATCCTAAAGATTCTTGGAGTCCTAAATATTCCTGGATTCCTAAAGATTCTTGGATTCCTAAAGATTCCTGGATTCCTAAAGATTCCTGGACTCCAAGATTCCTGGATTCCTAAAGATTCCTGGACTCCTAAAGAATCTTGGATTTCTAAAGATTCCTGGGTTCCTAAAGATTCCTGGACTCCTAAAGATTCCTGGGCTCCTAAATATTCCTGGATTCCTAAATATTCCCAGACTCCAAGATTCCTGGACTCCTAAAGTTTCTCAGACTCCTAAAGATTCCGTGATTTCTAAAGATACCTAAATTCCTGAAGATTCCTAGGTTTCTGAAGATTCCTGGATTCCTAAAGATTCCTGTATTCCTAAAGATTCCTGGGTTCCTAAAGATTCCTGGACTCCTAAAGATTCCTGGGTTCCTAAAGATTCCTGCATTCCTAAAGATTCCTGGATTCCTGGAGATTCCTATATTCCTAAAGATTCCTGCATTCCTAAAGATTCCTGGATTCCTGGAGATTCCTAAATTTCTAAAGCTTCCTACATTCCTAAAGCGTCCTGTATTTCTAAAGCTTCCTACATTCCTAAATATTCCTGGACTCCTAAATATTCCTGGACTCCTAAATATTCCTGGACTCCTAAATATTCCTGGACTCCTA
>UXGC01002733.1:0-10323 GCA_900480045.1 Eurytoma adleriae
TCTCTCTCTCTCTCTCTCTCTCTCTCTCTCTCTCTCTCTCTCTCTCTCTCTCTCTCTGTCTCTCTCTCTCTCTCTCTCTCTCATGCCTACTGCAGCCGGCTTTTTCAAGTGCACGCAGCTAATACATTGACACATGTAGATTTACCTACAGGTAGTGAGCAGAATAATAGCTACTAACGGTCGAAATTGGATCTTTAGAACAAGAAACACAAAATAAAAAAAGGAAAAGGAAAGACAGAGGACAGGAAATGCCACTGCAACCCCGAGATGACCAGACTACCCTTCCGAGGTTATGTTCTCTTTTTTAGCAAATGAGTCCACCAGATTGTAGGAGATTATTCGAAATAAAAAACTGAGATTTAATTGTGTGTGCATGATTTTCGCTTAATATAAACAAAGTTTTTTCCCTCATAAGAATTTTATTAGAGTTAATTATTTCAATTTTGTAACTTGCCGGTACGATAACTTAACTCTATGTTTCATGTTTTCAGGATATTTAGATTTTAATGGCTGGATTTGAGACTACAACATCCGCGAAACACCGGCATAAAAGGTCGCTACACGAATGAAATCCGAAATATCTCAAAATAAACATCCCGTTTCATTTAAAAGATTTAAACATATTTAAAAAAATGTGCTTATAAAAGAGTTTAATTTTTAAATGCTTCCAGATCATGTAAATAAAAGTTCGTTTTAGGTGAAATATACAAACAAACATTAATTAAAATAACTATTTACAATAAATACACACAAAATTAAATACAAAAAAGTAGAATATAGTTTTTACATTTTTGGAAAAAATAAAAATTTATCAAATGTTCTCTAAAAAGTAAATTTACTTGTATAATACGCTGTTTTATAGCAGTAATGAACGAATCCTCTGAGAGAAAGCAGTAAATAATGAGCATGCTATAGTTTATTATTATAAAATCGACTTTTGTATAAATCGACATTATTTTATCGACAAAAAATAGCGGGCAATTAAACTGAGCGAAAATAAACGAATACTAACCGTGACATTGGGGACGCGTTAGTTTTTTGCTGATTCGAGTACCGTTATCGGAATCTTATTAAAAAACTATGAATCTGTCTGCGTTTTAAAAATTGAAGCTTGGACACTGCTTCCACACAAATACGATTGAACCTGTTGGTGGCCGTAAGCAGCATTCTAGCTAGCAAATTACTTTACCAGAATCACGCATCTGTCTACGATCTACCGTTTGAAAAGACAAAAAAAAGTGATCGCTGGATACAATGCAAAATTTCAGTGGACTCGCAGAGTCAGTGATATTCTCACTAGACATATAGGCATGCATAAGATTCGGATGCGGCAGAGCGCCTCGTATAGGTGCATCAGTTACGAATCGGTAAGCCACGAGGCTCTTGACGCGTTTACCTTGAGGCTTGTGCCCGTCATTCAATCGGAAAATGAGTTTAATAATAATTCTTATCAATGATAACTTAACAAGTCACAGGTAAATCCAAGATTCCACACAGAAAAAAGAATGACTCAAGTGATTCAATGATTTGATGGTCAGAGTGTAACGGAGTGAGAGTGCAAAAGGTAAATTGAGGCCGATTGAGGAAAAAGGCCTGCACGGGTGGCGGGCTACGGCGGGGAAAGCTGAGAGAAGCTGAGAAACGAGCCGCGGAGCAGGGAAGCACGTGCCGGCTTGCACGCTCAGCTGCCGGCGGAAGCAAGAATGAGTAATAAACCGTATGAAAAGGAGCCTCGTGGGAAGCCAGTCTGCAGTCCAGTGGTTCGGTAAACATCAGTAAAAATCAGTAAAAATGTACAAGGATCGAGCGTTCGAGTCTAAAGTGGAGGTAAAATCGAACGCCGGCAGATACTCATAGTCAGAATGCAAGAATGGCTTACTTTTTGTTGATGTTGCAGCGGTGGGCCGGCGACTGAGAAGGTAACCGAGCAAGGTCATGATTCCGACGAGCAGAAGCGTACCCAGAGCGAGTACGAGCTCGCTGCCTTCCATGCTGGCCGGGTAGTACTGCGCTGCTAAGGAGGCGCGCAATGTACACTGAATAGCTGACACTTGGCACACCAAATTTCGCTCTCGCGCCCCGAGAAGGATCACACGGACGGACGCCCGACGAGGGGACTCGCACACTGGCTAGTAGCCCGATGGCGCGGCGGCGGTGTCGGCAACGAGCACCGATCGGCTAGTCTCGTCAGATGGGCAAACGCCCGTTTGCCGGCTGATGCGCTATTGCTAGTCCCGTGCTCCCCGTGGGTACGAGCTCTCGTAGTCTCGCAGCCAGTGCTATTGGCCTTCGCAAAAGTCTCGAGGCAAGATGGCGGCTGTCGGCGGCTAGTTTGAATCCGCAGTCCGCTCTCGACATTCTTTATGCGCCGCTCGCCTCGCTGTAGAGGCGACTGAATGAATCGCAGGCTGCCTCCAAACTGAGCACAAAGAACTTGACCCCGTTAGTGGTTAAACTGCTCGAAGCGCTTGTTGGCTCGTAGCGAATGTTTGCACTCTGCCTCCTCGACTCCTCACCTCTAAGTGCTGGATCTTCTAAACTGTGAATTTGCCAAGTAGGCGGCGCACGCGGCTCGTTTACGAGTTTGCCAGAGCACAGACTAAGTTGCACGTTTATACTCGTTTATACTCGTTTGTACTCGTGTAGTCGCTCCAGCTAGCACTCCTCCCCACCAATTCAGGCACGCATGCGCCCCACTCCTCTTCTCACTCCCACTCCCACCTATTCCCTTGCCAATTGCGCCTCCAACGGCAGTTCTTTTTCCCACATGATTTGATTAAACGATTATACACCTCATGGGATTTCCACTCAAAACGAGCTCTTTTCCTTACACTCTGTGCAAAAGGAAGCCTAACAACACTGATGACATCGTTCGGATTTTACTTAATGATTCATCCAAAAATTCATATCGTAAAGTATCGAAAAGTTTGTTCAAACGATTTTATTCATTGCCCCGACTCACCTCTACTCAATTATATCAGCTATTTCAGGGGTTTAATAAATAGCCTCATTTTTACCATTCGTATTCAGTAAATTCAATTTCAAGGCTTTATTTAATCTTATTTTTTTACGAATTAGTTATTTAGTTTATACAAATGATTTTAGCGGCTTTTCTATCAATAAAGCCTGATTTTTTTAGAACGGTCTTAAAACCATATTCGAAGGGTCTTAAAATTCTCACACCATCTTTCGAACTCACCTTTTCTGTAATTTGAGTATATAGAGCCAAGTAAAAAAATTCAATTTTCGTTTGGGCTTCATAAGGAAAAGTTGTATAGATTGTTCGCATAATTAAAATTTTAGAAATGTAAGTATTTACAGAAGCATGCGTAATAACTATAATAAAAATGTTTATTTTTTGTGGCTTAACCGTTATGTACGTACTTGAAATTATTGTCATCCTAGACAAAAAGACTGCACGTAAGTCGCATGTTTTCAAAAACTGAATCTAATTTAAAAATGAGATATTTAAAGAATTTACAAATATTTCCATTATGTTCGTTTAAATGCAAGAAAAGTATCGAAAAATGTGGCTCCGATGAGAAATTTCATTGAAAAATGTACTTACGGTCTTCTTAACCCTTGTAAAATCATCGAACAAAGCACAGTTATAGTAATTATAATAACAAACAGAAAAAATTGTAGAAAAAGACCGTAAGTACTCTTACGATATTTTATCAAGTATTTTCGATCGAGACAACACCTTAAATCCATTTTCTTGTGGTTACTATTAAAAATGTTATTTTATTACGAAACTGAAAAGAGCATGCATATCCGTTTTACTTTAGAAATGATTTTTTTAAATAAAGTATTCTATTTTTGGCTTGTTAATTTTCTCGATTTCATGGCAAATGCACTTACGTGTCTTTTTGCCTGGGACGGCAGTTAAATTTCAAGATTATATTTAAAGTTATATAATTAAAATGAATTAAGGGAAACTCTATCTATCATTTGCCGTGAAAGTCAATTTCTGAAATGGCAAGAAATATCAATAAGGGTGTATATTGTCAAGAGGCTCCATACCGCGGCGTTCTATAATTTGTACAGAGCCATGGACTTTAAAGAGTAATCGAAGCGGTATCCATTGACATCACTACTCATCAGTTGATTATTAACAATATTTTCATCTTCTAATATAACAAAATATATCCTGTAAATATTATATGTGCTATTAGAATTAATGAAATAAGTAATTGTAAAGATATAAAAGGAGACAATTTGGGTTTTAGTATTGCGCCGTAGTGTGTACAACTATCATTAGGCAAACAATAAAGTTTTTTGTTCGTTATACGTTTTAAAAGTACGATAAAAATAATCGTTATCTGAAAAATTCCTAAGGCACAAATATCAATGAATAAGGATAATAAAAAACGATAATGTGATGCAATTCCTTAGATTATAAGGAAAAAGTGGAGAATACAGCAAACAAGTGAAACAACTGCGGAGAAAAGCATCGCAACGATCGAGTAAAATTGAAAAAACGTTTGCGTCATCGATCGCTATGCAAATTTGCGCGTGTTTCTTCCACGAATGACTTTCTCGATGGTCCTTCTTGGAGAACAAGAGAAATCGGCCGAACGTGCCGAGGCACAGGCTGCGTCCTGCACTCGCTCGGCTGATTCATCGCAGCAATGATCTCTTCGCCAAGAATACCGGTTGTTCGACTCGCGTCAATGAAACGCGGAAATCACTAGATCTTGATACTTGTTCATTTGAAAAGCGCTTCTTTATTGCGTCAAACTTGCTCAAAAGTTCAAATGAGATTCAAAATAATTGCGCAAACTGTTCGATGTTACAATTTACGTTTTTCATCAATCTTGCAAAAATCTAAGAATGTCGTCAACTGAGGAGATTCCTCGCTTTTTATATCAACTCAGTTGTGCTAACCATCAATTACTTATCGTAGAGGAAAACTTTTTGCTCTCATTCTTTGATGAGACAATTTGATCATTGTGAAAAGAGATAATATACATACAAGTTTCGCATGATATCATCTTTGAGTAAATTATTTATACTGAATAAACAGACTATTCTAGGCAGCTCTAAGAAGATAACAAAGACACCACCTGAAAGTTTTATTTGAAAAATTTTTTAATAATTCATTCAAAGAGCTGGGCTGACCGTAACGCGTGGAAAATGTTATACAGTTTTCAAAGGTGCAAAAGTTTAAATAAATTATACTAATATTATAAAAGGACTTTATAACTAAATAATTGCAGGAGATTATTACACGCAAGGACAATTAAGCAAAAGAGTAGTTCCAAGACCGTTAAAACGATCGAATTTATCGTAAAAAGCCGATAGGTGCTCCTTTCCGCTTCTTTACTTTCTTTTTGGCCAAACTGTTACTTTGCCTTCTTTATAATCATCCTTCTCAACAAATAACTACTCGAAATTTGTAATAATTGTAATAGAAATTTATATGTACGCTAGGTAAGTAGCGCCGAAAGCGCTGCCGCCTGTAGGTCACTTTTTTTAAAGGTTGGCTGATACTTTCCGTTGGAGCCGGATAATCTTGCCTAGATTTTGTGTTAATTCTAATTTCTAAGTAAGTAGAGCGGTAATTAGCACCGAATGCGCCTCCTGTCGGCTATTTTTTTTCAAAAGTTGGGTGATCGGGCTGACGATTTCTGTTGTAGCCGGAGGTACTTACCTTATTTACCTAGCGTATACGCAGTGTCGAGGCTACGGACAATGAACTTGACGCAAAGCGTTACAGAGCTCAAGATCAAGTCATTATAGCCCTTACATTAATGCGCAGGTTGAACGAGCACAGTGCAGGTTGTAAAGCGAGTTAAAGTTGCATTGAAGCATAAACAGGTATTAGCTATTAGCAGCTATTAGCCTCCCACAGATAAAGCTCATTGAGATAAAAATTTGCAATGTCGTATTTTCCCAAATAAACGGTTTATTATATCTCGACTGACTAAAAGACTCATATTAAAAACATGCCTCTTACTTATCTTATGAAAAAAATCTTATGCACAATTTATGCTAGATTTTTATCTAATTTTATGCAAATTTTTTATGCAGAATTTGTTGAAAACTATGCATAAGTTACGCAGAAATTCTGCAGAGGTCTTTTTTCGCGAGGGGCGGCTTTAGGATATTAAATATTATTTTATTTTAGTATATTTGTTCAACTGCATTTTCTAGCAGTTTTTTAATAATCGCATTGACGTGTTTTCTGCGTAAGATCGGAAGCCGCGCTCGCCTGAGTAATTTTCTTAATTAGCATAATTTGTTAAACTATAAGTATCGCTCCATCGCGGCACTTGAATAGGAAACATTCGTTCTGCTCGTTCCAATTGCAGTCTAACTTCCAGACTATCAGACCCACGGATCTGAGCTAAGAAGCTGAGTTATTGACGAATATGGAAATACAAAATCTTAGTCTATACAGTCAAAATAAAGCTTTAAAGACACGTAAATTTTCGAATTGTTTCTCCAGTAACAGCTAATTTCATCATTGGTCCATGAGTTGCAAGACTAGTGGTGTGATTGTTACCGATTCAAGTGTCGCCAGGTGCCAAGCAGTGTACCAGCAACCAAAATTTTTCAAAACAATTTTATACAGTTCTAAGAAACAAATACTTTAAAATTGAAATTGACGAAAATAAAGAAATGTTATCTCTCCTATTGTCGTGAACAATTTTATTTACATTTACGTAGCAAAAATGATTTTCAATCATCAAATATCGTCATGCAAATAATTCGGATAGATAATAACAGCAACATCGTAACCATTGATTTTGATTAACTTTTCTTTGCTTTATTGGAATCAGTTATAGATATAAGCATGCAATCAGTTAAGGAAGAGAACTCCAGGCTCTCGTTGCAAAAAGGCAGTATAATAATAGTACTGTCAACTAGCAATGAGTCACTAAGTATTCTACTCAGGATGAATCACGGCTTCAGGCAAGCAAACGAACATGCGATTTTCTCAAATTTTCAAATCGAGTACGCGATGTCTGATAATATCCATGTTTATAGTGGAAGCACTTCTGAGCGATCACCGAGGCGATCACCAACCAATGAAGTAATTACTAGTGTTCACTTATATTTTCTCTCTTGATTCGGTAAATAAAATTAGAAAAATTAGAAAATGTAAAGTGTTTTGCTTACCGTAGAATTTGGCGAGGGCATTGTTGAAAGGAGCGAACTCGGCGACTCGTTAGTCTTGAGAGATGAAAAAAGTTGGGATCGAGAGCGCATGTGAGAGTTTAAGTTGGTCCTGTTGTGCGCTTGGTGAGCTGGCTATAGCGAGAGCAGTGCAAGAGTGAGCTGAGTGAGAAAAGGTAGGCCGCATTGGTGGGCCGCATTGCTGATAGTAGGAACGGCATGGGCAGGGGCCGGCTTCGCGAAGCGAATGTTGCCAGCAGTGCTGGCAGAGCGACTTGGATTTGGCTTGGGATCTACAGCTCGACTGCTCGACTGGCGCGCGACTCCCGAGTCTCGGCTGCACGGGGCGATGCGGTCAGTGCGGTCTCTTTGTTTCGCTGATACCCGTTAACCCGTGGCGCGCGTGCAGCCTGCTGCTCTGCAGTTCCGCTAAAAATAGCAGG
This sequence comes from Eurytoma adleriae, assembly GCA_900480045.1. NCBI lineage: Eukaryota > Metazoa > Arthropoda > Insecta > Hymenoptera > Eurytomidae > Eurytoma > Eurytoma adleriae. Next base: position 7,566 of record UXGC01002733.1, read on the forward strand.
AAAGGCGCACGCCAAAAGCTCATGTTGATGCTTATTACAAACTGCTGCTACTGTGCAGGCACAAGTACGAAACTGTTATACCTTTCATTAGCAATAAACAAAAGACAAAGAAAAGAGAAAGTAAAGAAATAAGAATTACTTATTAATTTTTCAATTTTTCAATTTTTCAATTTTTCAATTTTTCCACTCGATCAGCTACAACAAAGTTCAATATTATATATCTGACAACTTTATGAGCAGCGAAGCTCTCTGAGTCACTTTCTATTGTGTACGCAACGTACGTATTTTCCGAGCGACTTATAATTTCATATCTTTGCTAAATATGTCAGATATGCAGATTCAATTTTTCGATAAGATTCGAGTTCTACACTTGTATCCTAAAGAGGGGGAACTCGTCTAAATGTTCACTAAAACTACCAAGAAATTACCAAGACTTTTTTTCAAGTCCACATATTTGTAAAATGCCATAATATAATAGCTTGTGTAGGTGTATTGAACGTGCAAGAGCGCACTGAAAAGAGTAAAGGCGCTTGCTTACTTATAAATGTCTAAATATAGGGTGTGAGAGGGACAGAACTGTAAGAGACAGACGATCGAGGAAATGCGCCTCCAATCGCGCCTACTCCAATCGCGCCTAGAATTGCGCCTAGAATTGCGCCAAAAACTCTTGTAAGACATATATTGACCCGTAAGACTGATAGCTATATGTGCAGGCGACGCCATTGCCTGAACACGAGCTTTGTCACCTCTCCCACGCGCAAAAGCACTTCTAATTTCACGTGATTAATCCTCACTTATTTGTAAAGCGTCAAGAAATTTATTTTATATTTATTTGTTTTTATCAACCAAATCGAGAATAATCATTATAATCATTTTTAGAACAAATTATTTTCCTCATTCATCAACCCCCGTAAATATATTTAAAATACTTCAATAAAGTAGTCGAATAACAGAGTACATTTGTGAAATGCTTACTTAGCATTAAATCAACATTAAACATGTATCAATAGAAGAACATATAATTATCTAATCAGTAATAGAAAATCAATATTCATATAAGAATGCCCGCGTTGTTTTAAATTTAAATGTAGTTTATTGACAAAAAAAAATGAAAAACAAAAGAATACTATTATAAACATAAATTTTAGGTACATACTTTAAAGAATCTGAGGAAAAGTTTTTCGGCATTTAAATTGAAAAGTGACATTAACTTAAATCTTAGTTTTTTTTTATTCTGCATCGCTAAAATGCCAGGTCGAAGAGGTGGAAGTGCAAAAGCAATGCCTAGAAAATCAGGAAGAGGTTACAGTACGCGAGCACCTCCACCACCTCCTCCTAGAAAAGGGTGCGTACAGATTAACAGCTTGCAACATACGCGTATTCAAATTTCCCGCGGCGCTTTTATTGAATTGTTACATTACAAAGTATACACAAACACAGTTAAAATAGTAAAATGAATCTGTGATTTTAGCCACATACCGTAAAATTGGTACACGTAATTATAAAATAGTATTCTACTTCTCCGAATGCTATGATGTATACATTCTCATTAAATATGCTTTTTTTAAATAATTCAGATTTTCCGACATAATTAAGTGATAAGTTTCAATTGCAATTTTCTCAATACTGAACGAGTTGAACACCACTGCAAACGAAGAAGAAAAATATTCAATTTCTTTTAAAGAATAATTCATAGCTCGACTTTTATTTAATTGTTTTGTAAAAACGCTGAAATAGTGTTTATATATACATAACCCCTCTGGAGTTTCGAGCGTCGATGGCTATGGCCGCCCTCCCTCGGACGGCAAGTCCAGGAGTCTCCGCAAAAATTAAAGACACGTCTCTTGAGAGCTCAGCGTTACTCTAGTTACAGCAAACCGCTCGTGCTATTTCCGAGCGATATTCAATTCGTATATTACAAAGTATTATCCTTATGGAAATTATTCAGTCGTCACATAGTTTCTTATTAAACTCAACTTTAACGAGATGTCAAACCCCCCTTATCGGCATTATCGGCATAAGCATTTTATTTATTATTTAAAAATCAAAATCATTCTTCGAAATTCGAAGAAAATTGTAAAAAAAAATTTCAGCCAAATATATTTACAAATGGCTTCAGGATATTGTTTGAAAATTTTTCAAATAATTTCTTAAAGTTCTCTGTGAATGAAAAATTTTCAAACAATTTCCTGAAGTCATTTGCTAATGTAATATAATTGGCTGAAATATTTTTTAAAGTTTTCTTACCCAATTGCGGAAGGCAGTACGTTGGCCGAATTTTGAAAAATGGTTACGATTTTTAAATAATAAATAAAATATGTATGCCGGTAATACGGATCCTTATGAGAAGGTTACACCTGGTTACACATCCCCTTATCTTGAATGTAAATAGTTCCTCCACTTAAAATTAATCCTTTCACTCCTCCAAAATAATTATTATTACGCTTCTATTATTATTCATTTTATTATAATTATTATTACACTCGACCCTTAGGAAAATATCCTGTAGGAAATCCTATAGGAACAATTAATATCCTATAGCAAATCCTATAGGATTACTACAGGATTCAAGGTTTCTTATAGGGCTCTTGCACGTAAGAAGGAACAGCGAGGCACAGCGAGCGAAATACATTGGTTTGTATATCTATATATACGAGGAATAGCGAGGAACAAGGAGGCACAGGGCCATTACAGCTAAAAAAAAGAACAAGAAAATACATTGTTAGTATATCTATATATACGAGGAACAACGAGGAAC
>UXGC01002734.1:0-10306 GCA_900480045.1 Eurytoma adleriae
AAAATTATGCGCAATTAAATTCTCTACAAATATTGATGATTAAAATTGAGGTCCGAGCTACTTTCAAAATTCACTCCATTGACAATACTTTTCCGCGTATTCGTGGAGCGCTAACGCGGTTATAGAATCCATGCCTTCAATTATTAACCGTTGTTAATTTCGCTTACTTCAGCGAAATTATAAACGTTACAAATGAAGCAAGGCGAAAAAGTGGGCGATCTATACGATCATTTCTACATTTTATTGGCAGGGTCTAAACGGGCCCTCCAAGATACGCACGGTGGGAACTGTAAGAATGACATGTTGACACCTCTAAAATCATTAGTAGTGGACCTATTCATAGGACGACTTCCAGCTCAGATAACCGCTTCCATGGACTTAATGAAACCGGAGATGTTAGACGAAACCTATGAAGAAGCTGTGCGAATAGAAATGCGGATCGAAGCCAAGATCTTGCCTGACAGCCGCCCGGCCAACTTTATACCTTGATGTGACGATCGATACCATCAATACGAAAGGAACCCGAGGGACAGATCTCGATTTTACAAGCGACGATTGGTCCCCCAGGGTACAATACCGAAGACTACTGGGAGGAGCCTAGGAGAAATGTACATATAAACAGCTGATACCTTCGACTCGTATGAACCGCTAGGAGAATACTACTTGGATGAAACTCGATAATTAAGGAGGCCGGATTATGATTTAGAAGTCTTTGAAGAAGAACTTATGCCCTTGCCAGTACACTATGTGCAACCGCAAGTACTACGAGGGTATGACTCTGGACCCCACTATACTGAAATTCCCAGACGGCGGGGCTATGATATGCCAAGCCAAAATGATTCATACTACCCTCCTCCGGCATGGCGGGAGACAAGCCGATCATGAGCCACTTACCTGGACGCATAACCGAACAGATCCCGGCCAACGTCTGATGCGTTGAATCTTCAAGTTTGTTGGTTATGATTACGAATTTATATATAAGCCTGGAAAGTTAAATAGGAATGCGGCTGCTTTGTCCAGAAATCCCGCTGAAGAAAAAGAAAAACCTAGCGAGAAGTACATTGATCAGGAATTAGAAATATCACAGACGAAACTAAAGAAGACAGCAACCACTCAGGATGCTAAGGGACAGTCGACTAAATCCTCAAAGACAAAGGTGGCTCCAACCTGAGCATCATCCAATGCGAGCGGACAGGGGCCTCAAGGACGGGCGCATACCGTGAGAAGAATCCTGCATCAAAGGTACGTGGAAGGCCAGTGGGAGCGAAAAACTCTAAGGTAGCTCTGCACCTAGACCACAGCACTATTGCTCAGACGACTCGGGAGAGATTGGCTAAGGAAAATATGCCATTACCAACACCTCCGGCTCAAAATCCTAGGCTTCCAGTGACTAAAAGTAAGGCAGCCCCGGGAACTTTAAGACCTAAGGTAGGAAATAAGGGCAAGACCACGATTGAGACGAGAAAAGAACATTCCTTCGTGTCCTCTACTGGTATCATTGAGTCTGATATCCAGAGGACACTGATTCAGCTGTGCCTAAAGAAGACAACAGCCAGGAGGGCTTGACGGCCGAACTGAAAGAAGAAGAATCTGAGGTCGAGACATTCCCTGCTATAGTTGATCCCCGAAAAAGTGGATTAAGAGAAGAAGAGACTAAAGAATACACCGACGGATGACGAGCCTGCTGAGTGCCTAGAGAAAGTAGCCAAAAGTTTTATTCAGGCCAGCGAACCAGAAGTGACGCCAGATGAGGCGGAAAATGTCTCAGCAGAGGTGAAAGAAAACAAAGACGACACTTCTACGTCGATTAAGTTCAGAGGATTAGACGAAATAGTAGAAGAGCCTAGTACTGAAGTAGATAAACAAGAAATAAATAATCAAGAGGAAGGCACTCCGGCAATAGAAAAGACTGGGATAGATCAGCCCCTTTCGCTGCATTTAAAGGCAACTCTAGCGTTCATCGAAGTATTAATTTCACTCCTTTCGAACTGGTCTAAGGACGAGTAGCGCGCTTGAAAAAGTGCGCACATACAACTGTGGCATAATTTGCCATAAATTATCCATAAAAAATTCATTTATTTGTCGGGAACAATTGACCCTGTGAAACAAAGGGTCCGCTACCTTCGGCTACCTTAGTATCAAGTTACCCGAGTCATATTGTAAAAACTATAAACAGTAAAACCAAGAGTAATCAGACTAGACTTACAATTTGCCACAAATTATCCGTAATCTTCTGAGAATTATTATAAAATTAATAAATATATGTAAAAGAAGGAATATTTCATCAGTTATTTATTTTATGTCAACATTTACCATGACTTTTACATTCCGGTAGCCGATAAACATAATATTCATCCACTTTAATTATCAAAGACCCCGTTCAGACAAACGTAAGCAAGTTTCCCAATAACATATTAAGTCTCGAAAGACATCAAAAACCTGATTCGACACACGTAAGCAGGGCAGTAACTGCATGCACTTAAGAAATTTGCCGTGACACGCACGTCCCTATTACAGCTAAAATATACCCATAATTTACTCAGATTATGCAAAAATCAGATTCAATGCTCATAGGCAGGGCACTAAGAGATCTCTGAAGTTTCCAATGATTTGCCGTGAATTATCCATGAGGTGTATATGTAATTAAAAAATTTGCCGTGACACGCCCGTCCCTGTTACAGCTAAAATATATCCGTAATTCACTGAGATTATGCGAAAACCAGATTCGACACATATAAACAGGACACAGAGAGTCTCTGCAGTTTCCAATAATTTGCCGTGAATTATCCATGAGGTGCATATGCAATTAAAAAGTTTGCCGTGTGACGCACGACCCTGTTACAGCTAAAATATACTCGCAATTCATTCAGATTATGCAAAAACCAGATTCGGCACACACAAGTAGGGCACTGAGGGATCGCTGATGTTTCCAGTAATTTGCCGTGAATTATATACCGTTAGATTCGAATTTGTGGGCTTAAATTCAAAACTAGAACAAATAAAAACCATAATTATAACGTTAATTCATCGTTTATTATCACTTTTTGCAAAAGTCTCATATTATAATGCATACTTTACTCAAAATAGTAATCGGGGCTGCACTTGGCTATTTTATACACTATAGAGGTTTTATAGGTGAGCTTTTGAAAGCTGAAAAAATGAAAAATCGAATGGTATATGGTAGTGTTTGTGCTAGAAATATTAGGTTATCTGAAATGATACATATTTACCTAAGAAAAATGAGACGAGTAAGGAAATTCGTTTGTCTGAAGCACATAACGGATTTAGTATTGAGGTATGCTTAAAACCATTCGAACTTTCGTTGTTTAATATTACGAACATAATACTACATGGCGGCGCGGCTGCAGCGCTCGTAAATGCGAGAACAACCTAAGTCCCATATTGGGTATAGTCACATATTAGGTTCACCTACCTTATATGTATATCAATATAACCTTCACCCACGTCTATTAAGTTGACGTAGCCATTTCATAAGGCCAAAATAAAACCAAGTGCATAATTTGTTGCTAATCAGTTACGCCAAAATCAATTTTGTTGCTGCAGCCAATCCCGAGAAACAATATGGATACGCTAACTTAATATTAAGCGAGCGTAGCCAATCGACATCATAAACTACAATAAGTATATAAAAATGAGATTAGCACCATTATCTGTCAATAATTTTTTGCTGCCAGATGGTATCATCAGATATAAGAAAAATAAAATGTCACCGAAAAAAATTAAAACTCAAAATCCAAACCCTCGAGCCCTAAACTCTCAAACGCTAAAACCTCAAACCCTAAGCCCTGAAACCCTAAAACCCTAAAACCCTTAACCCTAAAACCCTAAAACCCTTAACCCTTAAACTCTAAACCCGCAAACCCCAAAGCCAATTCCCTCAAACCCTAAACCCATAAAGGCTAAACCCACAAACCGTAAAACTAAACACTCGAATCCTAAGACCTGAAACCCTAAACCATCGATCCCTAAATACTCCAACCTTAATCGCTCAAACACTAAACCCTCGATCTGTAACCCCTGAACCCTAAACCCTTAAACCCTTAAACCCTGTTACGATAAACGTTTAAACCACAATCCATAAACACTCAAAACATAAACTCTACATACGCAAATCCTATACCCTAGAATCGTAAACGCTCAAAAACACTAAAATCTCAAACTCTAAAATCTCAAACCCTAAACCCTCAAACCATAAGCCCTCGATCCCTAAACCCTCAAACCCGAAGCCCTGAAACCCTAAAACCCTGAACCCTCAAACTCTAAATTCTCAAACCCAAAAATCCTAAGCTTAAACCCTCAAACCCTAAACCCTCCAATCCTGAATCCGCAAACCCTAAATCCCAAAACCCTAAACCCTCAAAGCCTAAACCCATAAACCGTAAAACTAAACACTCGAATACCAAGCCCTGAAACCCTGCAACCCTAAACCCTGGATTCCTAAATACTCAAACTCTAAACCCTCAAATCCTAAACCCTCGATCCCTGAACCCTAAATCTTCAAACCCTTATACGATAAACTTTTAAACCGCAAACCATAAAACCTCAAACCCTACATTCACAAATCCTATAACCTAGAATCTTAAACGCTCAAATTCTAAAACCTCAAACTCCAAAATCTCAAACCCTAAACCATGCAACCGTAAGCCCTCGAACCCTAAGCCCTTGAACCCTAAACCCTCGAATCCCAAACCCTTCCACCCTATACCATTAAACCTAAAATCCTGAACCCTCAAACACTAAACTCTCGAAACTTAAACCCTCAAACACTAAACTCTCGAAACTTAAACCCTCAAACCCTAAACCCGCAAACCCTAAATCCTCAAACCCTAAACCCCCAAAGCCTAAACCCTCAAATCCTATACACTCGAACCTTAAACTCTCAAACTCTAAAACCTCAAACCCTAAAATCTGAAACACTAAACCTTCAAACCCGAAAATCTCAAACACTAAACCCTCAAACCGTAAGCACTCGAACCCTAAACCAACCAACCGTAAACCCTTCCACCCTAAAACCTTAAACTTAAACACTAAACTCTGAAACCCTAAACTATCAAGCTCTAAAGACTCAAATCCTAAACCCTGAAACCTTAGAGCCTTAACCCCAACACCCGCGTTCCCTAGGCCCTCAAACCCTAAACCCACCAATTCTAAACCTACAAACCCTAAAGCTTCAAATCCAAAAAGCTCAAACCCAAAACAACCAAACCCTAAATCCTCAAACACTAAACCCTCAAAGCCTAAACTTTCAAACCCTAAATCCTGCAAACCTAAACCTACCAATTCTAAACCCACAAATCCTAAAGCTTCAAACGCTAAACCCTCAAACCGTTAATACTGGAACGCTAAGCCCTGGAACCCTAAACTCTCAAACACTAATTCATCAAACCCTAAATTCCAAACTGTAACGTGGCAAATGGCACGCTACCAGGTCGGCCGAAGACTGACACGCGGTCATACGCGCGAGACGAGGTAGCGCCAGGAGGCGTTCGCGCGCACGTGATTACCCGCGCGCCGTGAACCCTCGACGGAGGCCGCGAGGCCCAGCGACCAGCGGGTTCTGGCCTCCGCACCCCATGTAGCTCCCTCAGAGCAATTTCATAACTAAAGAAACAAATAAATGTTATTTAGTGTTTGTTAACCGATTGTCGAGTTATTCATCGCACCTCTCCTCCTTTCGTGCATGAATCATTTCAGCCCCCAGAGAAGGACCCTGCCACTCTCCACGGGCCGTCACTTTGCACATCAGTGGCCGGCATTTCATCTGAGCCAGACGGAGCATCGACGCAGTGAGCAGAATGGCTCACCTTCTCCACCCACTCTGTGACAGAGCGCATTCGCATGGCCCCGCGCCCAAGGGGCTGGGCATCAGTTTTTGCTATTCTGATTAATAAATTAACGAATATCAGCGGGTAGCAATGCGCCCCGTCACACCCAGAATTCTAAACCCGCAAACCCTAGATACTTAAACTCTAAGCCCTCGAACCCTAAACACTAAACTCTTAAACCATAAATCCTTAATCCATTATACCCTAAACCCTAAAACCTCAAAACCTAAACCCCCAAACCTTAAGTCCTAGAACCATAAACTCATGGCCCCTAAACCCTCGAACCCTAAGCACTCGTACCCTAAACCCTAAATCCTTAAAACGTTATACCCTAAACCTCAAACCCGAAACCCCCAAAACCTAAACCGTCAATCACAAAATCCTCATATCCTGAACCCTCAAACCGTAAGTCCTCGAACCTTAAAACCACGAACCCTAAACCCCCGAACCCTATGCCCTCGAATCCTAAACCCTGAAACCCTCGAACCCTAAACCCTCGAACACAAAACGGTCAAACCCAAAACGCACAAACCATAACCCTCAAACACTAAATCGCCCAAACCTAAACCCACCAATTCTAAACCCTCAAACCCTAAATTCACGAACCTTAAACCCTCGTCCGGGGTTTGAGGGTTTAGGGTTGGTGGCTTTAGAGTTTGAGGGTTTAGGGATCGTGGGCTTTGGGTTGAAGGATTTAGCGATCAAGTGTTTAGGGATTAAGGGTTTAAGCTTTAAAGGCTTAGGGTTTGAGTGTTTAGAATTGGTGGGTTTGGAGTTCGTGGGTTTAGGGTTTGAGGGTTTAGAGTTCGTGGGTTTAGGGTTTGAGGATGTAGGGAACGCGGGTTTTGGGATTAAGGGTTTTGGGTTTAAGGCTTTAAGGTTTGAGGGTTTAGTGTTTGAGGTTATAGGGTTTGATGTTTTAGAGTTGGAGAGTTTAGGGTTCGAGAATATAGGGTTTGAGGGTTTAGGCTTTGGGGGTCTAGGGTTTGAGGGTTTGCGGATTTAGGCTTTCGGGGTTTGGGGTTTGAGAGTTTGCGGAGTTAGGGTTTGAGAGTTTAGGGTTTCAGTGTTTCAGGGATTGGGATTCGAAGGTTTAGGGTTCAAGGGCTGACCGTTGAGGGTTCAGGATTTGAGGCTTTAGGGTTTGACGGTTTAGAATTGGTGGGTTTATTATTGGTACGTTTAGGGTTTAATGGTTTTGATGTTTAGAGATTAGTGTTTGAGGGTTCAAGGTTTTAGGTTTAAGGGTGGAAGGGTTTAGGGTTTAAGGGTTTTAGGCTTTGTGTGTTTAGAGTTCAAGGGTTTAGGATTTAAGGTTTTAGTGTTTGGCGGTTTAAGGTTTGAGGGTTTAGTGTTCGTGGGTTTAGGTTTTAAGAATTTAGGGTTTGAGGGTTTAGAGTTCGATGGTTTTGGGTTTGGGGATTTAGGGTTTGAATGTTCGAGATTTGAGGACTTAGGGTTTGAGGATTTACAAGGAGGGTTTATAGTTGGTAGATTTAGGGTTTGAGGGTTTACAATTGGAGGGTTTATAGTTGGTAGATTTAGGGTTTGAGGGTTTACAATTGGAGGGTTTACAGTTGGTAGATTTAGGGTTTGATGGTTTAGATTTTGTCGGTTTAGGATTTGAGGGTTTAGTGTTTGAGGTTTTAGGTTTTGAGGGTCTAGGATTTTAGGGTTTTGGGTTTAAGTATTTAGCGTTTAATGGTTTAGGGTTTAAGGGTTTTTGCTTTAGGGGTTGAGTGTTTAGGGATCGAGGATTTACGGTTTGAGGGTTTAGGGTTTGAATATTTATGGATCGAGTGTTTAAAATTCCAGGGTTTCAGGACTCGGGATTCGATTGTTTAGGGTTCAAGGGTTTAGTGCTCACGGGTTTAGGTTTCAAGGGCTAAGGTTTCTGGGTTTAGCGTTTGAGATTTTACAGTTTGAGCGTTTAGGGTTCTAGGTTATAGGATTTGAGGATGTAGGGTTTGAGGTTTTATGGTTTGTGGTTTAACGGTTTATCGCATAAGGCTTTAGAGATTAAGGGTTTAAGGATCGAGGGTTTAGGGTTTGAGTATTTAGGGATCGAGAGTTTAGGGTTCCATGGTTTCAGGTCTTGGGATTCAAGGGTTTAGGGTTCAAGGGCTTAGGTTTCTAGGGTTTAGAGTTCATGGGTTTAGGGTTCGAGGGCTTACGGTTTGAGGGTTTAGTGTTTGAGGGTTTAGGGTTTGAATATTTATGGATCGAGTGTTTAGGATTCCAGGGTTTCAGGGCTCGGGATTCGATTGTTTAGGGTTCATGGGCTTAGTGTTCACGGGTTTAGGTTTCAAGGGCTAAGGTTTCTGGGTTTAGCGTTTGAGATTTTAGAGTTTGAGCGTTTAGGGTTCTAGGTTATAGGATTTGAGGATGTAGGGTTTGAGGTTTTATGGTTTGTGGTTTAAGGGTTTATCGCATAAGACTTTAGATATCAAGGGTTTAAGGACCGAGGGTTTAGGGTTTGAGTATTTAGGGATCGAGATTTTAGGATTCGAGGATATGGGGTTTAAGGGTTTGCGAATTTAGGCTTTAGGCGTTTATGGTTTGAGGGTTTAGGATTCGTGGGTTTAGGTTTTATGGATATACGGTTTGTGTGTTTAGGGATCGAGGGTTTAGGGTTTGAAGATTTAGGGTTTGAGTATTTAGGGATCGAGGGTTTAGAGTTCATGGGTTTAGGGTTCAAGGGCTTACGGTTTCAGGGTTTAGGGTTCAACGGCTTACGGTTTCACGGTTTATGGTTTGAGATTTTAGAGTTTGAGCGTTTAGGGTTCTAGGTTATAAGATTTGAGGTTGTAGGATTTGAGATTTTATGGGTTGTGGTTTAAGGGCTTGTCGTATAAGGGTTTAAGGCTTTAGGATTTAAGGGTTTAGGGATCGAGGGTTTAGGGTTAGAGGGTTTAGGGTTTGAGTATTTAGGAATTCAGGGTTTCAGGGCTTGGAATTCGATGATTTAGGGTTCAAGGGCTTAGGGTTCGAGGGTTTAGGGTTCATTGGTTTAGGGTTTGAGGGTTTATGGTTTGTGGTTTAAGCGTTTATCGTATAAGCGTTTAAGAGTTTAGGGTTCAAGGGTTTAGAGATCGAGGGAGTAGTGTTTGTGAGTTTAGGGTTATACCCTTAAACGTTATACCCTAAAACGTTATACCTTAGACGTTATACCCTAAACCTCAAACCCGAAACCACCAAAACCTAAACCCTCAATCACTAAATCCTCATATCCTGAACCCTCAAACCGTACGTCCTCGAACCTTAAAACCACGAACCCTAAACCCCCGAACCCAGTTTCAAGGGTTTAGAGATCGAGGGAGTAGTGTTTGTGAGTTTAGGGTTTGAGTATTTAGGGATCAATGGTTTAGGGGTCCAGGGTTTCAGGTCTTGGGATTCGAGTGTTTAATTTTATGGTTTGTGGGTTTAGCCTTTACGGATTTAGTGTTTGAGGGTTTAGGGTTTGGGGATTTAGGGTTTGAGGGTTTAGGGTTTGAGGGTTTAGGCTTCGGGGTTTTTAGGTTTGAGGGTTTAGCGTTTTTGGGTTAAGGGTTTTAGAGTTTCAGGGCTTAGGGTTTGAGGTTTTAGAGTTGAGCGTTTAGGTTTCTAGGGTATAGGATATAGTTCTAGGATTTAGGGTTTGAGGGTTTACGGTTTGAGGTTTAAGGGTTTAGGGTGTAAGGGTTTAAGGGCGCATGTTTCACGGCAAATCATTGGAAACTTCAGAGATCTCTTAGTTCCCTGCGTATGAGCATTGAATCTGGTTTTTGCATAATCTGGGTAAATTACGGGTATATTTTAGCTGTAAAAGGGCATGTGTGTCACGGCAAATTTCTTAAGTGCATACAGTCAGTGCCCTGCCTACGTGTATCGAATCAGATTTTTGCTGTCATTCGGGACTTAATGTGTCATTGGGAAACCTGCTTACGTTTGTCTTAACGGGATCTTTGATAATTAGAGTGGATGAGTTTTATGTTTATCGGCTACCGGAATGTAAAAGTCATGGTAAATGTTGACATAAAATAAATAACTGCTGAATTATTCCTTCTTTTACATATATTTATTATTTTTATAATCATTCTCAGAAGATTACGGATAATTTGTGGCAAATTGTAAGTCTAGTCTCATTACTCTTGGTTTTGCTGCTTATAGTTTTTACGGTATGACTCGGGTAATTTGATACTAAGGTAGCCGAAGGTATCAAGTTAGCAGGGCCCTTTTTTTTACAGGGTCAATTGTTCCCGACAGATAAATGAATTTTTTACGGATAATTTATGGCACATTATGCCGCAGATTATATCTATGCTGTCAAATGTTTCTTTGCTTTTGACAATATATATATATACACACTATATATATATATACACACTAGTGGGGCTCCGCCCTCCTGCTCGCTTCGCTCGCCAACCCCCCATTTTTAGTTTTAGTTTTATAGATATATATCACAATCTTTAAAATAAATT